>JAPYYX010003232.1:0-13720 GCA_030522605.1 Cremastinae sp. B BG-2022a | reverse complement strand
TTTAGTTTTTGTTTAAACGTGTTTTTAAATCACCAAATATAATGTTCTTAGCAAATAAAAGACTATTTGATATTAAATTTTATCAAATTTTGAAATATTTTAAATTTTCACCAAATTTTTAGGGTACCCCATTTTGTCCCCCGTACCCAATTTTGCCCTCCCCTATTCTATTATATAAATAATTACTTTTATTCTAGGGGCGCGGTTTAAGTGGTCTTTCTTTAAATTCACGTGTTAAAGAACCCCACTCTTTATAGGGTCCTAAAATTTGGATTTTCCTCGACCACATGTGCACGATTCCAAATTTCCCATCACTTTTTTACCACGTTTTTTCTTTTTCTATTCACCTCAAGTCATCATATTAATAACGAGCGCAACATTCTTCAGCACGCAGTCGTGCCGCAACGTTTATACCGAGTAAAAAAAATAATGCACAGTGACGAAGAATTAAGGTGAATTTGTGAAGCGAGTGAAGTTTTGCAATGATAGGAGAAATAGCAACCCATCGCATGCGACGCCTTATGAAAGAGAAGCAAAAAAGACAAGAGAAACTTGAACAGGAATTGGAAGTAGAAAAAGTAGGAAAATAATTATTTTGAGAAAAATAAAATTTTTCTGAATCACGTTTCTGAAAACTACAATAATTTTTTTTTTTAAAGAAACTCAAATTTTGAATAAATCAAATTTAAAAAAACAATAGAAGATACTTTCTTAAACCTTATATAGATTCAAAACCCTGTATATCTCATATATTCCTATATAGATTGTCCTGGAAATAAGTGATTATCAATTTTTATTATGTCTGAAAATTCTTATAAATAAAAAACGCCAAGGCGAAGATGACCTGATTTAGGTCGTCGTAGTCAAACAAATATGCAACGAGCTACCTCACGAGAATTGTTAGCAAGTTTCGTTTAATAACCGACCAAAATTGAAACCGTATGAGATATAGGGATCGATGTAAACAAACTTATGTCAAGACGAATTATTCCGTGATTTAAAAAAATATACTAAAAACTATTCAAAATGGTATGAATGTATCTATATGTGATACGAAGTTCACCGGGTCATCTAGTTTTATATAAAAGTTTTCAAATCAAAAAACAAAAATTTTTTTTTTTTCGTCGAAAAACTTTACTAAATTATCCTGACAAAATGACGGGGTTTTACTCGGCAATAAGGGCGCGTAACTAAAGTATGTCAAAGTATTAAAAAGACCTAGAATCATTTTTTTAGTTTCAACTGTTTTCGAGATATTTTTGGTTCGCGTACTCTTACCCGCCGATTTTGAATTAAAATTCAATACGTTTCAAAAATATCATTAAAATCGAATTTCTAAAGTCTTATACATATGTATATTCCAGATTGAAGTCTGGCATATATCATTTTTTTTACTTTTAAGTCGTTGAAAGATCGTGTTGTTCATAATTTCCTATGTTTTATGTGCGTTGCAAACGTGCCTTTGGTATGCATGCTCCGATCTCAAAAAAAGGAAAAAAATAAATCAGATAACAGAAGAGTTAACAAAACCTGAATAAAAATGCAAAGAAGTAGGACGTGACAACTGAATCGATGAATTGTAGAAGGGAAAGGAAAATAAGAAGAAGCATATTGTATGGTCACAGCTGCAAAGCGTACTACGTTTTATCCATAATTCAGAGAAATTATGACAGAATTTTTGAATCTTTTATAAAACCATAGCTCTTATTTTCTGCTTGAATTTATCAGTGTTTTCTCAAACTAGCTGAAATATCATTTTTCTGTTCCCTTCGTGAATTATAAAAAAAATTTTAAAAAGTATAATCCAGATGCTAGCTTGCAAAATCACAGCTTGGGCCATTAGTTTCATTGATTTATTTACGGCTTGGTTTAAAATCCATGATGCAGAACTTACTGAACATTGGATTGAAACTTCTCAAAGCTGCTTTTGATTTTGAATGAATGAAATAGTAATTTGTTCGTTTACAACTTTAGTAACTTGTAGTCTACTTATGTTGAAGTTGACGTTCCTGATGTGAATTGAGGCATTAGAAACCAAAGTAGTGCGAGCAGTATCTAACAATGAGTAACTTTATAGTGACCTAGAATTAAGGTTTGTCAGGATGCGCAGAGTTATAGATGTTGGTGAAAATGTACAAAGTCCTCAAATTGGAGAAAAGGATTTGAATTTCCCCAGAAAATGTAAGTCGAGCAAGAAGATAAGAACAGTTGATCCAGATCCCATAAGCTGAAGTGAATGTGGATCTCTGCAAAACAGTAAAAACTTGTGCCTAACATACCAGATTTCAACCAGTTTTCACATTGTTATAAATATTTGTCATGTCAATGTACCCTCAAAATTTATGATTTTGAAGGTGTTCCTTCTTTGGACATAAATCAGTGGCATTGAACTTCCGACAATCGAAAACTGGGAAACAATGGAAATTGAAGCTAAACGTGATATTTTTCGACTCCAAGTAAATTGTGTTGTGTATATGTATTGTTATATTGTTACGATATTGATCTGATTTTGATAACCCAATACACCGTTAAAATTGATGATTTTAAAGATGTTTCCTCTTGGTCACAAATCAGTGTTATTAAACTTATGATAGATATGCCAAAATACCCCTAGAATTGAACCGACAGTCGTGGACCCGTGGTCGATGTTGAGTTTCGGCGGTCCCACAAGTTAAGGGGTTACATCTAGTCGTCCGCTATACTACTACTACCTCTAGAATTGATGATGCTATGTTCTCTCTTTGGTCAGAAATCAGTGTCATTGAACTTCCGAACATCGAGAACTTATAAACAATGAAAATTGAAGCTAAACGTGATATCTTTTGAATTCAAGTAAGCTAAATCGTGCCGTATATTGTTACGGTAGTGATGCATGTTTGTATGGCCATATATCTCTAAAATTTATGACTTTAAAGATATTCCCTCTTCGGTCAGAAATCAGTGTCATTGAACTTCCAAATATCAAGAACTTGGAAACAATCAAAATTGGAGCTAAACGTGGTATCTTTCGACTCGAAATAAGCTGAATCGTGTTGCATATTGTTATGATATTCTAATGCCAAAATACCCCTAAAATTGATGATTCTAAAGGAATGTTCTCTCTTGGTCAGAAATCAGTGTCATTGAACTTCCGAACATCGAGAACTTGAAAACAATGAAAATTGAAGCTAGACGTGATCTTTCGACTCCAAGTGAAGCCAAATCGTGTTGTATACATGAGTTCGTGTATAGTTTGAGAGTTTGGTCGTTGGTAGTGTAGCCCAGAGCATATTGACCATCACAAAGGAGCGAGTAATGGCTGAGGTTAATTCTTGTTTGTACTGGCTACCACGATCCCACACTCCTTATCACCACAAAACGTCCCCCCTTTCACAACTGGGAGCATCAAGCAAAACCCCGCCCTTTCCATATATCCTTCCTTCATATTCTCCTAGACAAACCAGTCGAACAGGGACCTCCTTCATTTCCCCTACGAAACGACACTAAATCTTATCAGCTACCAAACCTTGCAAGCTCTCTCATCGATATGGCCCGTACATTGCGTATCTGAATCCTGATATCCAACAATTCATGATGGAAACGTCAAAGGACTCATTTTTTCATAAGTTTATGTCAGAATGCTCGACCTTCGGTGTCGCTGCGTCTATCGACCTCAAAGTGCAGAGATAAATTTCTCGACGAGTTATGAAGTGATACGGGTTTATATAAAGAAAAAGCTTTGGCCTGAGAGTAAATAAGGTACAAAAGTATCGTCCTTAAGTTTTCTTTGCAGCCTTTATCTGGAAAGTTATTTAAATGGACATTGTATGTCTATATTCTATATGCACATTGTATATCTATACAATACATGTATGTCTACATATCCTTCCAGTTTTTATTTACTCGATTTCCCTGTATAGTTTTCTTGCACATATTTTTATACCGTGTACACTCTATTGAACTCTCCCTCTCCTTAGTTCGCCTTCGGTATATATGTACGTCTTCATCGATACACAGCGAAAATCCCTTAAGTCTTTTAATCCAAATCTTCTTATTTGTATCGGACTACGGTTTTTTCACGATTCATTTACTACTTCTTCAAAACATTTTACTCTCGAGTGAGTTTTTCATCAAATCTAAGCAAAAGTCATAAGTTTTATCTTCGGTAGAATGATTTCTAATTTTTAATTAGAAATTTATTAAATTGTTATAATCTTTATTAATTTGTTATAAATAGCATTCAATTTTACAAAGAATGAAAATAACGCCTATGTTTATTTTGGGTTTATTTGCAAAAATGATCATTTCAATGTTATTTATTGATCTTTTTTATTTCAATAATATTTAATCATAGCCTTATTATTTTATAAATGTCTTAAGTGATAAAAAATGACAAAATGTGTGAAAATATTATTTTAACCAAAGGTTTTATAAAATATAATATTAAAAATGCTTTTTCAGAAGTAAAAAGCACGCCAGACAATGAATGAACTGTGTTCCATTAAAAGATAAATAAAATCGTTTTGTGACTAAGAACAAAAGCATTAAAAATTGTTGCATAGTATCTACAGGTATCTACAGGTATCTACAGGTTCATTCAATTTTATACACGTATACGTATTTTCGAAATATTTAGACTGTCAAATTTTATAATCGTAAATTGTTGATTGAGACAAAACATATAGAACACAATGAACAACGAAAATTTCAAACAATTTTTATCTCACGGTCCGTAATTATGACATCGCCTTGAACTATTACTATCTATAAATTAAACTTCTTTTTATAATACTTCTCAAATTTAATATCCGGTGAATGGTAAAAACTTATTCACTCTTTATTTTTTAGCCACCGGGTATGTAAAAATATATTCGGAAACCCCTACATTGACTTTACTTATTTGTGGTTTTTCAGGTTAGCGTTAGTCCAACGATAGCTGGGTGTAAATATTATTTTAAAATGGGGTGTGTTCTCTGTTTCCAAGTGGCAGGATTTATCGAGGTTACGCCAAGAGGGATGCCAGGATTAGGATAAAGAATTTTAAGGCCATGAAAATCTCAAGGCTTGTTTACTTCTATAAATAACCCTTCGATCTTCTACCTCTACGTCATTGTGTGAATGATAAAAGTACGAAAAATAATTCAGTTTGACTGGTAAATAAAGGTAAACAAAGGTTTGGTTTGGTAAATAAATTAAGTAAAAATATGAACAAATTCATTTATTATAAGGTGGGGGGGGGGGGGGCAAAATGGGGTACTGAAGAAAAATTTCCGATTTCAAGGGTTTCAATATGCTGGATCTTTTGTTTTTTAATCACAATTAAAGGAAGGAAACAACATTTTCAGCTAAAATAAAATTTTTATGAGAAAAAAAAATTTTTTTAGCGACCAAAATGGGATACCTCTCCAAAAAGTACGAAAAAAATTTTTATTTCATAATTTGTTAAGTTATTATTAGCTTAGATGTCTTATTTCAAGTAATTAATTAATGATTGATTTTAATTTTTGCTTAAATGTATTTCATTACCAAAGAAAATGTTTATTTTGGTCCTGCTATGTTGATTTTGAGCTTTAATTTTTGTTTAAATGTCTTTTTAAATCATCAAATATAATGTTCTTAGCAAAAATAGACTATTTGATATTAAATTTTATCCAATTTTGAAATGTTGAAAATTTTGACCAATTTTTTGGGGTGCCCCATTTTGCCCCCCCCTCCCCACCCTATATTTACCAATATAAGTAAAGAGAGGAATTGTGATTATACAGATGAAATATATGATGAAATTCAAATAATTTTAAACGTCAGGTAAATTTTTATCGAATTTGTTATAACTGCACGTGTTTCATACTTTTGTACGGAAACATCAAATTCAATGCGGGCTCATATGCCAGTCTCTTTTGTTTTCTCTTAGAAGTTGAGACTGTATCGAAAACTTTTGGTGTAAGGTTCACAGATGGGACAACTTTCTGTTAAAATACGGGACCACATTTCTGCACGGCTTTTGAGATTCGTTTACTATAATTAGAAAGTATTTTCAAGCTTCAAACTCACGTATGCCGAATTTTATACTTTACAGACTCATAAGAAAAAATGTTTCAATCGACTTTAAGAATAAAAGTCTTCTGTATTGTATTAATATTTTTAGTTTAATTAGTAAAATTTTAATTTAATCTGCATACTGTTCAAATTGTCCAGTTCATTTCTATTCGAGATTCAAGGATTCACGAAACTAGGAGCCTCGTAGTCGGGTCATTGTACCGAGTTCTTTGCATCTTATTGATCCTAAAATGTAATGAGTTTTTCTTTTATTTTTTCCCTTGGATTTATACAAGAATAACGTTTTAAAATTAACGAGGTAAAAAATTAATGTATTTTTAGAAAAAGTATTTTTATAAGGAAAAAATATCATGAATGTATTACTTTTGATAGCAAAGATTTTTCTAAATGTAAACTGAAATCCGTTCTTGAGACCAAAAGTTGAACTGAAATAATGAAAAATTCATGAGTACTTCGATTATTCAGCCGCCTTATGTTGTATGCCCTCAAAGTATGCCCTCTCAATAAGCTCGCCAAAGCCCCCAAGGGGAAGAGTTTTTACGAGAATTCGACTACCCCCACCAGGCGCGTGCTCCGCGCTCACTGATTCGCTCTGTCTCTGTCAATCTTTTCGATTTCCAATCCTCGTATTAAGCCCGGCCGCTCGAGCGACTGTTATTATGTTTGGCCAATGTTTACATTGTTATCGACTACCCAAAGTCACGATCTATGTAGTTTAGACCGTGTAGACTGATCGGGCTTAATAAGAGGTATGTCCGCGAAACCACTCGAGCTCGAATTCCGAATCAGAGTGGGGGAACGCTCGAGCTCGAGAAAGCGGGGAACCGGGCTTATTGAGAGGGTAGACTGTACTGAAGTTAACTCGAAACGGTGGTAAAAATCTGAAAACTTGACCAGTCACTGATAATAGAACTCGAATGCTTCTGTGCAAATTTCCACTTCATTCACTAAATCGTTTAAAAGTTATAATAAATTGAATATTACACGTATTCTATTATATGCAGATTCATAAAAAACGAAATTGTAATAAGTTATAAATATCGAGAAAACGGTAATAGTCAGTTGTACATTTTTTTAAGATGTTTAAATATTAAAGATAGTTAGGAATAAAGGAATAAGAGATATGGAATTGGGATCTGTAATAGCCCTGAGCAGGCATACATGAGCAGGAAAAATAACAAAGAAGAAGATATATCAAAGATAGTTTCTGCCAAATTTCATTAACTTGAAACAGTTTTTAAGAAATTATTGAAGAGATTTCCTCTCCAACAGTACGTAAAAATCGATTAAGACGATGAGGTTTTTGTTGATAATTTTTTTTCTACTATCAGCACACATAAAAAATGTTAATAAACGAGTTTAAACAATTTTCTCTAAACTGTTTGTTTTTTAATTGTTCAAACAATAAATAATATGGAAATCGTTGATGAAACATTAGAAACCGATTGAGTACATCATATCGAAATATCACAATGAAAAATTACAACTTTCCAACAGAAAAATAAAGACTAAATTTTGACAATTCAGTATGGAAAAACTCAATTTTTTCTAAGGGATTGCACCTCCTTTTCATTCTCAACAAACAATTAAAAATAGATTATTTATAATAACTCGAAGCGCTTTTCGACAATTTTTTCTAACAAATTTTAGACAAATTTGGACACATCCCCATGAGAAATGATTTTATAACAATTAATTATATTTCCCTAATTCCCCGAGGGAACCTCGCCGGTCGTTATTGTCTCTAACTAGAGTGAATGTCGAGAGAACGATCCGTTCTTGTCTCATCAATTTTTTGTGCACTGATCCGTCGAGAACCGGCCAATCGCTGCGTCCACTCGACTCAGCGCTCTCTCGACGCTCTTGGACAAATTTCCTTCGGACAAATGGATAATTTGCCCGGATTTTCGATTCCGACGTCGAGGCTTTTTCGCCAAATTGTATCCCGAGCCCGAGATAACAAGAAATGGGACAAGAGAGGGATTGCGTATCAAGTATCAAACAATTACATCATTCAACTATGAATCCACTGTACGAAGCACCAATTGAATTTTTTATATCAACAGAAAATTTGTCAAATGCATAACGTATATGAATATGGAATGAAAAACTCGGTAAAAATCTCGTCAAATCAAGAGTGGAAAACTAAAAATAAACGAGTACGTTTATTAGCAAATAAATGGAAAAGTGCAAAGCACCACTTAGCAGACTGCTGATAAACTCTCTAGCGAGACAATAAGGGAAAATATTAATTTGCATATCTCTAGATGCACTTTGCATGCACATATAATTATGATGGTTGTATACGATGAATACACAATTAAATTATTCTGATTTACACATGGAAATTTTTTTCTACCCGCCTATACATTTGTATTCGTACATTTTGAAAATTATATTACTGAGAATTACTGACGAAAATTCTACAAAATGGTGGAATAAATTACAGTTCTCGATTCTTTGTGTATTTAAAAGTAAATATTTTTTTTATACCGAGTACCACAATCCATCGTGATGAATGTACAAGAGAATAGAAGAATTTCGCGCTCATCGAGCGAAAAAATATTTCGACATGCGTGCAGCTTTACATACGCTTTATCCCTCCGTCCTTATGTTACAATGAACTCGAGTTCAGTTGCACGCATGGAGGCCCTTTTCCGTTATATTATCCGCCCTCTACGTTTTTCCTACTCTCTCCACTCACAAGTAAAATGGGGTATGGAAAAAAATAATGGAACTTGAATTTTTCATCGGAACAAAAGAAAAATTGTTTGTAAAAACTATTTACTTCAGCTTTTTTTCTACAAAATCATTTTGCAGAGGAATGAAATATTAAATTTATTTTTCGTTATGAAAAAAATGGAATTTTATTTAATATTGTTTGCATCCTGTACTTTATTATGAATAAATGGAAGAAAATTGTGAGGAAAATGGACAGGAATTTGAGGTTGAATGCGAGATCGAACGTAGCCGCGATTGAACATAATTGCGATGATTTGGGCTAAAGAGTGAGTGGAAGCAAAACGCGACGGAAAACGCAAACGGATTTCTCTCGCAACAAGTGTGGCAAGCCAGGGACGCGTGAAATTCTGTTAGTTATCCCGCAAGCCCGAACGCACGCGTATAAAATCCAATTTATGTTTATCGACGAAAACCTACATCGTTATGAGGAAAACGCACTTGATTGATAATAATGCATCGATATTAATGCATTGATTCGGCCGCAACAATATTTTGAAACAATCCTACTGAATTTTCGTCTAGTACCAACAATTAATATACAAAAATATTCATGCACTTGAGTTTCAAATTTCGGTATTCTGATTTTAAGGATTGTTATATTGGACATTTTTAAAATTAAATTTTTTTTCACATGGAATAAAATTCATGACCGATTTATTTCGCAATGATAAATTGATCAAGTTTTCAATGAAGTAGTCAACGGAAATTTTTTTCTAAAAATTCAATGCTTTTGATGAAAAATTTTATTGAAAAAGCAGTATTTACGGTGAGCTTCAAAGTTTTTATTGTGAAAATCATTGTTGATTTATTCGTAAAACAATTTTTCGAAATTTCCGCGAACATCGAGAAAAATGACGGAGGAAAAACAAACATTGAGACAAATCCATAAAAAATTCTACTGAATTTTTATCTAGTATCAACAATTAATTTACAAAAATATTCACCCGAGTTTCAAATTTCGGTATTCTGATTTTAAGGATTGTTATATTGTACATTTTTAAAGTCAAATTTTTGTTTCACATGGAATAAAATTCATGAGCAATTTATTTCGCAGTGATAAATTGATAAAGTTTTCAATGAAGTAGTCAACGGCATTTTTTTTAAATTCAATACTTTTGATGAAAAATTTTATTGAAAGAATATTTACGGTGAGCTTCAATCACTTTATTGTGAAAATCATCGTTAAAAAAGCCTATTTGTAAAACGAATTTTTCGAAAATTCCTGGAGCGTTGAGAAAATTAATGGAGGAAGAACAAACATCGAGAAAAATCCATAAACAATTCTACTGAATTTTCGTCTAGTACCAACAATTAATGTACAAAAATATTCATCCGAGTTTCAAATTTGAGTATTCTGATTTTAAGGATTGTTATATTGGAAGTTTTTAAAATGAAATTTTTTTTTCACATAGAATAAAATTCATGAGCGATTTATTTGGCAGTGATAAATTGATCAAGCTTTCAATGAAGTGGTCAACGGAAATTCTTTTTAAAAGTTCAATGCTTATGATGAAAACTTTTATTGAAAAAATATTTACGGTGAGCTTCAGCAATTTGATTGTGAAAATCATCGTTGATAAAGCTTATTCGAAAAACGAATTTTTCGAAAATTCCTGGAGCGTTGAGAAAATTAATGGAGGAAGAACAAACATCGAGAAAAATCCATGAGATATTTCATCGTTTGTTTTTCGAAGGCAATTCTTTCGAATGGCACGTGCGTTTTATTCCCTGGCATATTTTACAATTCGATTGTGTATAAAACTTGCAATTTATTATCGACGGATATGGGAAGTACGAAAGGCTCATTGAAAAATTGCAACGATACCAAACACTGTTCAAATACTGGAGAAGCTTTGCATGGTTATTCAAAATACGAGAGAAGGAAAAGAGAAAGAGAGCTTTTCGCTATAACCGGTCAGACAATCACGTTTTACGAGGCTATAATACCCACGGGTGTTACATTTTGTATCGAATTCGTACAAAACACAAGCACACCTATCAAAATGCATAAATGCCCGTTAATATGCGAGAGATATGAATTCCACCGGATTGGACAGAAAAACTCTGCTGACAGTTCAACACTGCTCCAAAATTGTCATCCGAAACTTTGTTTCTCTCAGCTTCTAAATTGTGACATTTTTTTAAATTTATATTTTCAAAATTACCAAAAAATATATATTTGTCGTTAATAAATAATTTAAGGATGTATTGGAGATAACTCGAAACAGCAAATTTCAACTCAATTCACTAATTCGTTTGAAAGTTATTAGAAATTGAATTATTGTAGGTATTCTTATGCAGATTCATCAAAAACGAAATTATAATAAGTTATAAATATCGAAAAAACGGTAGTAGTTACTTGGACATTTTTTCTCAATTTATGTAAATATTAAAGAATCTTTATGCCAAATTTCATTAACTTCTACTAAACAGTCACTTGTAACAACAAAACGAATTTTCCTCTCTAACAGTACGTAAAATTTCATTTAAGGGGTTACATCTAGTCGTCGGCTGAAAAAAGTCGAGTTTTTGTGAATTTTTTTTGGAAAAACGTTTGCAGGTTTCGCTCTGCTTTTTGTTTCTTGGTAAAAGGTATGTAATTTTTCATAATTTTTTTATTATGAACCCTTCAAGGGTTTACGTCTAGTCAGAATTTTTTCGAAACAACTCATTCAATATCGGTGACCACGATATCTCAAAAACGAGTCGATTGATTTACTTGACCTTTTGCATACTTTTATTTTTATATCAAAACGCAGTCCTTGATCGAAGGATTTTTTTTTTCGATGCATACTTTTTTTATATCGAGGAAAATGAAGTGATTTTTTCTAGATAATACGATACAAAAACTTAAACTATTTGGTTTTTTATTTCTGATGAGAGGTATAGAAGTTATAGTGGTCATCGTGGAAGGCCTTTTTCTGGACAACGATCCGTAAAATATATTATATGTGCTCCATTTGCGATTTTTTGCGCTTAAAAAATTATGAAACATAGTAAACAATATACCCTTCACTATGAAAAAAAACAGTTCGAAAACAGCAATTCTTTTCCCAAAAAAATTCAAAAAAACGTGCTTTTTTCGGGCGATGACTAGATGTAACCCCTTAAGCAATGACGTTTTGGTGATCATTTTTTTCTACTGTCAGTCTACTTGAAAAATAATTGAGCTTAAACAATTTTGTCAAAAATGTTTGTTTTTTAATTATTTAAGCAATAAACAATGTGAAAATTGTTGATAAAACATTAGAAACCTGTATCATCCTAAATATCACAATAAAAAAATTTAACTTCCCAACAGAAAAACAAAAACTAAATTTCAACAATTCTGTATCGAAAAATTACTTTTGTCAGGAGTTGTAGCTCGAGTTCATCCTTAATTTTCGACTGACGTAGCGTGCGGTTTGTACCAGCTGTGATTTTTGTCCACAAATAAATATTTTCCATAATGGTTTTCGAGATTTAGGAAGAGAGAGTAGTCGTTACTTCGGTCGGTGATTTAGTTGGTAACAAGTCAGAGGGTGATGTTAGCGTACATCCAAAGTAGTAAAATACTTTGTGTCAACGCCAAAACCAGTTCAGCCTTCTCCTCTCATACATTCCGCTTTAAAGGGGGTTTACACGCTTCCACATCGGAGTTTGCCCGCTTGTAAAGTTTACAGGGGTTGTAGTATATTCTCACGCTTCGCAGCACAAGTGATACCGATAATGGCATCACGAGGTAAAAGCGATTTCGGGCCTATGTCTCGGAAAACCTTAATTCTTATCTCGCAAATTAAACCACCGAGATTAAATTCCCAAGATACAAACGAATTTGCATTTTTATCTCGTTCCTGACTAATTGTTCCTTAATAAATAAATCTTTTTTAATAAACTCTATAAAATCAATTTTTCAAATTTTTGGAAGTAAAATCCGCTTCAGATTCATCGCAGTTTCGTATATTTCCTTCATGAAAACCTTTATACGATTTTTATGAAAAGAATCGAATACCCAAGAATCTTGTTCCTGTTCCTTGATAAATCAATATGTTTTAATAAACTTTATAAAATAAATTTTTCAAAATTTTGAAAGTTAAATCCGCTTCAGATTCTTCGCAGCTTCGTATTTTCTTCATGAAAAGAATCGAGTACCCAAGATACAATCGCAGTTGCACTTTTATCTCGTTTCTGATTTATTTGTCCCTTAAGGAGGTATCATCATAATTAACAAAATGAACTTTAGCAATGGAATTTTTCTGGCAGTAAAGAATATAATGTCAGTTCCTCGATAGCGAAATTTGATGTGGCATTGCCGACTGAGCAAGTGAGAATGAACTTGTCCAAAATTGCATACAAGCTGGAAAAAGCTACAGTCTTTTGAGAAATGGTTACCATACTTCAGTAAAGTGAAGAAAAAATGTATTTAGATTGAACTTTTCGGCAATCTGAAAAAATTCCCGGACTCCTTGGACTGTAAGGATTGAGAGTCTCACATAAGAAATTACAATTACCGCAGTTCTGAGAGAATTATTCACTCATACAAGTACCATTTCGTTGATATTTCACGTGATTCCATACTAATTGATACAAGAAAGTGAATCAAATTAACACTATAAAATAATTTTTTTTCTTAATTATCTGTAAAATGGAAATGCTTAAGAATGTTGACCCCTTACGTCAAAAAAGAGAGATTTTGATGAAACTTTGCATAAACGTAGATAAAGGCTTTAAAAAGTCCCTTGACAAATTTGGTGAACTTTAGGAGGACGGTTTCGAAGATATTTAAAAAAGAAATTAACACGTATTCTTATGGGAGTTGTATCTTTTTCGAGGAAAAAACCTACAAATTTGCATTTTTCGCATACTTAAAAAAGAGAGATTTTAATCAAAATTGGAGGTACTGTTCTTGAAGTATATACTCAAGTCCTCACCAAATTTCAAAGAGATTAGGAGCGTAGTTTTT
>JAPYYX010003231.1:0-11796 GCA_030522605.1 Cremastinae sp. B BG-2022a | reverse complement strand
GAACCATGGCAATAGACGGTTCTAAATGGAAGGGAATATCGTGATTAAAGCTAGAAGCTGTACGAAAGGAAACCAACCGAACTAACTAACTAACTACATTAATACGAAAATGAAGGAATTTTGGAATAACATTGGCAGACAAGAAAATGCATGAAATTTTTAAATTAGTTAAAAAAAGAAATGTTTATTTAACTTATTAGAAAGATTTTTACTTATATAAAAATTTATTTTTATAAAAACACAGCAATTAAACATCTTTTCAATGTCTATTTAAATTTTCACTTTTGAACTTATGGAGAGTATAAATTTATTTTACATATGTTTCAAAATACAAATAGAATTTCAAAATCTTATTTAAATTTTCGAATTTTGAAAAATATTTAATGAAAATAGTGTAATGTGATTTTTCTTATCAAACTCAAATTCTTTATACACTCTTTTAATTGTACGAACATATTTTGTTATCAATAAAAGATAAATCAAATTGACCGACGTAAGGCAATGTCGTTCAACATGGTTTGTGGTAATTAATTCCGTAATGCCTGCTTTTGTAGCCTTTGTTGTACTTGACTGATAATCCGATCGAAAATGATGATTATGTCTACCTCTATAATTACGATGAAGTTAATCTAAAAAAAAGGACAATTAAATTAAAAAATTGAAAATCCGAAAAAATTATTTATTTTTATACTGAATAAAAATGTTAATTTCTAATCTTTTTTAGCATGTTTATTCAAAATAATTTGATATTTTCGTAATATGTTACTTAGGTATATACAAAAACTAATCAAAGTCAGTTGAATAGTTCTTGAATGACACGTACAGCTATTATAATTTTGAAAATGTAGTTTTCAGGAAAACGTGTGAGTATATACTTGCGACGCGTTCTCATACCGTGGAAAATGAGTCACGTTTATAGACTATAACTTTCAGGCTTCGAAGGTTTCGAATTTCACTTTAAAACTTTAGGATCATAACCCTGAAAGGTTTTACTATGGGATTTTAGAAAAAAAATAGAATTTTTGAAAATTCTGAATGCGTTCTTTCTTAGAGGGCAGGTCGTAATATTTTATAAAGATATTCGTAAAAAAGTATTTTCGAAAAATCTCAAAAAAGAAGAAAGAACTTCTTACAAGTGTAAAATAAAAAATTATAAAAGTTGAAATCTTGCTTTATTTACAAATGATTGAAATATCATTTTTTAATTTCTCATTAGGATCTCGATAGATTTTACAAAATTATTTAGAGACATGAAAATCTAATTTTTAACTCCATCTAAAAATAAATTTGATGGAATCGGATTGAATCTGATTACAGACAGAATCAAATTCAAATTCGAATGTACTAATTGAAATGTAAAATTAGTCCTGGAAATGTTGGTCTCGTGAATTTCACTAAAATCAATTTTTGCTGAAATTCTTCATCGAGGTTACATTTAAAAAATTCTCATAATTACAATTTTCTAATGCTATTTTTTTCCTCATCATTTTTTCAAAACATCATTTTTTAATTTCTCATTTTACTAATATTTGAACTAAAAATAATATTAAAATTGTTCACGAAAATTTACTTTATCTGTATTAAAAAATGAACTGAAAGAAATTTCATTTCGAATTTGATCAAGTAAAGATAAATTCAATTGAATTTATTATTAATTCAATTGAATTAAAGATAAATTCAATTGAATTTATTATTAATTCAATTGAATTAAAGATAAATTCAATTGAATTTATCTTGAATTGAATTGATTTAAATCATATTCGCAAATTAAAAAAAGTTATGAAAAGTTGATGGTCTCATGAAACATTCCACCGAGATCGATTTTCATCATTTTATAAATCTCGGTCGTCGTTGCGACGGACGTTACGACGAGAAAATTTCCGAATACTATGCATTCTTAATTAAAATGTCTCTCACAAATTTGAAGCCATAATCACGAATGTTTTCTCGCAGAGAGTTTGCGCGCCGTGAAAGCCTCGTACGGCCAGTTGGCAATTAGAGTATCGATTGTCGAAGCGAAAGAGAAGAGGAAGAGAAGAGGGTTCGTCGCGAAACCCTGACAAAATGCAACAGGAAGTTTTTAAATACCGTTATAAAAATAAAATATAGAAAAATATCGACAAAAAATTTATCTCCTGAAAAAATAAAGATAATAAAAAATATTCTTAATTAAAAAATGAACTACAAATTAATTATTTATTCAAGTTATAAAAAACTTGGCATGAAGCAAAAAATTGATTTTTTTTTTAACTTCGCATTTTACATAAAAAAACGTAAGCTTAGCTCCAATTAAAAAAATTTAAGCAAAAACTAAAAATATAAAGAATATCTTGAATTGAAAAAAATTGATTGAAAGCAAATTATTTTTCTTCTATAAATAAAAAAACTCGGTTGCTAAAGACAGAAATTGATTTTTGTTAATTTTCACGATGGAAGTAAATGAAAAATATTACTAAAAAATGCGGACCAAAAAGATTCTGAATCGCAAAATCAACTGAAAAAGTAATTTTTCTTTCAAGTTTAAAAACTTCTCAGCACGAGGCAACAAATTAGTTTTTTGTTTTTCAATTTGCATGGCGTGGGTAAACTTTAAAGTTGGATTGAAAATGGGTGGAATAAAAAGACAGACGTTCCGAGCTTTTTCTCTGTGTCAACTCTGGAAAGCGAAACTCTCGCCGAACCAGAGAGGCGACGGCGATTCAAAAAATTTACAAACTTTGCTCTGAGATCGGACATCCTGCACAGAGCTGCAGGAAGTTTGTCATATACACACACAATTTGTGATATAGATCCACAAAATAGAACAAAAAAAAAGAATTCCGAAAAAAGAGTTTTCGAGCGTTGAAGCGATCGTTCATTTTTTTTTATTCGAAAAATTTTCCGACGTTCGAATTCCACAAAATTTTCCTTTGATAAAAATTTTTTTTTTGTTAAAAAAATTGATAAAAAAATGCAGATTTAAAAATTTTATTCCAGAGTATACGAAGCGTAATTTATTCGCTCTGGCGACACAGAAAAAAAAGGGACACGTTGAAAGGAACGCACACGCGCGAGAAAGACGAGACTGAAAACTTTCTCAATGAATCACATTAACCATTCTCGAGTCCATATAATTCCCGGTCTCCTTGACTGCAGATTCAGTATTATTGTCTCAGCTGTGTCTCGCGTATTGTCAGCACGACATGCAATCGCACACAGAAATAAACGTCAACACACAAATGCGGATCGTAATCGAATATTCTGCGAAAACTGGCTCGTGCATCGTGACAGAAAAAATCTTATCTGCTAATTATCATCAGCGATAAATTATTTTTGTTGATTCGATTATCGAATACAACATTAGATAATTAACAAAAAATATTTAATTAAACAAAATAATTAATAAAAAATAGAATTATAAAAAGGGGACACAAAAATTCAAATTACATCAATGACCTGAATTATTATTTTAAAATAAATTTAATTTTGAATTAAATTTATATCAATTGAAAATTAAATTTATTGATTACGATAAATTTTACCATTTTCATTCAATAATTTCATATAAAAATATTTGTTGACCGATTTGAATTTCTCATTATTTCATAATTAATTTATTATCCGAAGATATTTGTTAATTAAATAAATATGAAAAATGTCCCCACGTGACGCTCCATTTGCACGCACGGAATAATTTCTCGTAGAGACGCGCCATATTTTTATTCTCGAGTTCACGCTTTATAATCGGGAAAAACGTGACAGAAAAAATCTTATATCTGCTAATTATCATCAGCAATAATTTATTTTTGTTGATTCGATTATCGAATACAACATTAGACAATTAATTAAAAATATTTAATTAAACAAAATAATTAATAAAAAAAATAGAAGTATAAAAAGGGGACACAAAAATTCAAATTACATCAATGACTAAATTTATTTTGAATTAAATTTAATAATTGCAAATTAAATTTATTAATTACGATAAATTTTCCCATTTTCATTCAATAATTTCATATAAAAATATTTCTTGACCGATCTGAATTTTTCATTAATTTCATAATTAATTCATTATCCGAAGATATTTGTTAATTAAATAAATATGAAAAATGTCCACACGTGACGCTCCATTTGCACGCACGGAAAAATATCTCCGAGAGACGCGCGATATTTTTATTCTCGAGTTCGCGCTTTATAATCGGGAAAAACGTGACCCCACATTCTTCTCTCAAGAATGCGACTTCTTGCTCTTATTCTTTGTCTCGACGTATAAATACAATGTGCACCGGTGTATATGTGTCCGTGCACACGGAAAAACGTGTACATACATCGGAACACCTGACTGCCGCCAAGAAGCTCTCGCAGCGCCCAACTCGACGGGAAAAAAAATTGCAGTAAAATAAATTATGCAAAATACTTTTCTTACTCCCGGAATATAAAATCGTGACTCTCGTGTATATGCTTTTATATACTTTTTTCCTCATTTCTTATTCTTTTTCTCTTTACTTTTCGTAGATATCGTGCCTGATGAAATAACAGAGAGGCGCGCGCAAATTAATTCGAATGGAAACGAAAAATTGAACGCTGATTCGTTAGAATTTTCCGAGTGGAATTATTTTTTGATTAAAAAAAAATTAATACCAAAATTTCGTGATTTTTTTTTAGATTTTATATTTCGTGTTCGTTTCTTGGATTTATTTGAAATTAAAATAGCGAAATGCTTTATCAATGTTTAAAAAATGTGTGATATTTTATCGTGTCGGGAATTAAATTCCGCATAAAAGTTGAGAAATATTTCTCCACGCCGTTTTAAAGCAATTGAGAAAATTTTTGCCTCGAAAAGTTTGCAATATTGCAGGGAAAAACTTTTTTTTTTGTTTCAAAAATACCAGGAGGATCGTAATTTTATTTTATGCAAATCGTTAAAGCCCTCTCGTCCCGTCTCCCGCTTCGCTCTCTCCTCTCTCGCCGCTTCCTCCTCTCATCTTCTTCTGCTTCTTTAAATTCACGAGAAAATACGATTTCGTATCTCACGCCAAGTTCTGCGATGAAGTAAAAGAAGAATAAAAAAGATTTTTTTAATCTTGGCTTGCATAGAAATTTACCTTTTTCAACTTTAATATAAAGCAGAACTAAAAATTGATGCAGATGGAATAAGAAATTCGAAAAAAGGATTAAAAATTACCGATTAATAATTAAAAATTTATAACAAAATAAAAATATGAAAAATGGAGAAGTTGAAAAAATATTTAAAAAATAAAACATTAAAATTTTAACTAATAAAGAAAGAAAGAAAGAAAAATCTTTTATAAATCATTAAAATTTAAAAATAAATTGGTATTAATAAATCACATGAGTGACATTGACAAAAAAATTGTACCGAAAACAATTTCGAACAATAGCAAATTTAAAAGAATATTTCACTGATTTTATAGTGACTTTCATTTTCGCTAAGAGAGAAAAAAAAATTATCTACAAAAAAATCTGGATTCGTAATTTTTATATCTGACTCATCGATTCTCGAATGAGCGAGTCACTGCACAAATACATAAGACGTACACCCACGCGAGTCGTACGAAGTCAAGAGGTTTAAAGCGATTTTTTGTTCACGCGAAAGGAAATAAAAAAAAGAATTAAAAACTATACGAGATCTCGAGTCCCTCGAGGCAAAGGCCAAAAAATTTTCAAATTATGTATATCTACGAGCTTTAGGAAAATTTTCATACGCCAAAACCCGCAGTGCCAATGCTTTCTCGAGAAATCCTTGAGTTAGGTCGCAGCAAAGTTCGATCCGTCTTGTAAATATAGTGGAACGTCGAATTTATTTGTCTCAAATATTTTACCTTTGATACTGCGTCTGTTTTTTTTTCATTTTTTGTTCGTACGCAAAAGACATTGTGCGTCACATCGTCGACCTTATTTTATCAAGTCTGGTGAGACTCGAGGCAAATATACATTTACGGAACGTCAATTTTACGATCGTGAATTATTTTTAACCGTTTTCATTTTTG
This sequence comes from Cremastinae sp. B BG-2022a, assembly GCA_030522605.1. Lineage (NCBI taxonomy): Eukaryota > Metazoa > Arthropoda > Insecta > Hymenoptera > Ichneumonidae > Cremastinae sp. B BG-2022a. The sequence continues at coordinate 5,806 of JAPYYX010003231.1, read as the reverse complement.
ACACATTTTAAAAATAGATCGATAATACATTTTTAAGGACTTTCCGCATGGGATTACGCATAGAGTCTAAAAATGATTATTTTTCTCTTTTTTTTGTAGAACAGAAAAAACTGCGGGCGGGATTGACGCATATCTGACGTAAATTAAATGATGAAATTATTGCAAAAGCCAAAATCAGTTTTAACACTTAATTTGCAATTGCAGAGAGTGGAACGTAAATTTCTCATTTTATAATTTAATTATAAATAAATATTTTAGAACGAAAACTTTATTATGAATTAAGAATTAAAATATAATTGAATATATAAGCCGAGACGTTATTCTATGAGTACTTATATAAATATAGGTAAAATGCTGTGACGAACATTGTAAAAAACCTTATGGTTATGCAAATAAACTACTATTATTGAATATTTAATGTACAAATTATTTAAAATTTGTTTTTTTGAGATTAATTTTAATTTTGAGATCATTTTTCAACTAAATAAGAACAATATTTTCAAGGAGAAGTGATTTAAACTTTGTGGATTTTAGATCTCTGATGTTTGTGATCCGAGTCCAGCCTCGTTGTTTGGTATAAATCGTCATCAGCAGTTTTCGTTCAGAACTCCTGATGTTGGCAAAAAGTTCAAAACTCAAATCTTGAGAAATATTCTGATGTTAAATTCTATTTCTAATTTTAAAATGAACGCTATTTATGAAAATCGTAAATACAATGTGGGTATAAAATTTATTTAGTACACGATATACAAATCACTAAATGGAAAATTTTTTCATTTATTTTATTTTTTTGAGTGAGAGTTAAATACTTCAAAATTGAATTAATTGACACTCACTGAGAGTCAAATAATTCAAAATTGAATTATTTGATTTTCACTTGAATAGATTAATTGTAAATTGATTTTTAAATTCGAAAACAATAATTTAAAAATTCAAAATTTTGTATTTAATTGAAAAATTTATTATTGCAGTACCAAAATTCATATTTTTAGACTACATATTTTATTTATAATTTTCGTGATTGAGTTCATAAGTGTATTTAAATTTTTTTGAAAAAAATTGAAAATTGTATAGCAATACTGCGTTTTTGTATTATAAAATATATAAAAAGTGTATTTTCTATTTTTCAACATCGCGTTCAAGTTTAGAAAAACGATTTTTTGACCATCTTCGTTCGAAAAATAACGAAGTTTGAAATGAAGCGAAATTTTATTTCTGTATAGATTTTAGAAGATATTCGAGAGAAATTCGTTCGAAATTGATGTCGGAGCTTTCAAAAATTCGTCGCGTATATCGCGCAGATGCGCGAACACACACGCGTGTGCGTTCCGAATCCCCCGAGCGTTAACAATATACTTCCGTTGACAACTCAGCTTTTCTCTCTTTTGCTCTCTGTTATATCCTTCCTTCGCTTTCCTTCTCTCTCTCTCCACTCCCCCTTCTCACTTTCTTTTTTTCTTTCCACTTTTTCGTCTCTCTCTCTGCCTCGGTTCCACTGGAGGCTTCATTCCCTTTTCGAAATCCATTTGCTCTTCTACATATTTCGTCCCGGTGGGACGGAAAAAAAAAGATTTCGCGTATGGCGGAAAAAGAAGCTCTTTAAATGAGAAAAAAGGGTCTTTACAAAAATAAACGTAAAATTGGAAAGTTAAATTAAAATGAAATTAATATCGACTGAAGCATTTTGAATTTCAATTATTCTTGTCACAATTTTGTTCACTTTTCGATATGAATCCATTTATTAATACAATTTTTATTTTAATACCGAAAAAATTTATTTGTCAACGAAAATTTGACAATTTTGGGAAAATAAATGGAAAATCGTTTTTATAAAAAAACATTGCAAATAAAAAAATCAATAAATTGACTAAAAAATATTTTTAATTTTATTTATTTTTATTAATTTCTTTGATTTTTTTCACATAGAAAATATTTCTTTAAATATGTGAATATAACTTTTTTTAAAATCAATAAAAATGTGACAGAGAGAAAAATAAATAAAAAATTTTGTAATATTGAACACATTTAATCGAATTGGAGCGACGATCTCAAAATAAACTGGAACGCCTCGTGCACATCAATTAAGTAATAAAAAACAATAATGAGTAATGCAACTGTGATTTAAAACGTTTGAGAACCTCTGAGAGCAGGTTGACTGTCTCTCCCCTCTTCGGATTTTCCCCTCTCATCCCGACTCTGCTCTCCTCCCCCTCGATTCGTAATATAAAACGAAAATCCGTGTTACATGTTGTAAATTCTATACAAACTCCACTCCTATATTGATTCTGGCTCGATTAATTAAACCCAAACAATGCGAGATATTCCGCGGACATCAATAACGTCTTCGTCATTTCTCGAAGTCTCTGACTCACTCCGTCTTGCAATTCGTTTTCAGCGCTATTGCTCGTTATATTATTATTTTTTATTTATTTTTTTCTATTGATAAATTTTTGAATAATTTTTTTTGTGAAATTTCAATAAAAACGATATTATTTCATTTATTTAAAATGTTAATTGGTAAAAAGTTCATTAACGATTTATTGTTAAAATTAAAATAATGAAGAATAATTTTTGGAAAGGTCAATCAATTTTTTGCATAGACGATAAAAATGGTCTCTACCTTATCGACTGATGATGACTTCACCTTGTCGCTGTGTTACCTTTTATAATCAACTGTGTTTACACAGGTGGCATTTAGCAAGTTTTTTCTTGATAATATAAAAAAATCAATTTTTGCTTATCACTTTCTTATCATTTTCTCATCATGATTCCGAACATATGATTAAAAGAACGAAAATGGAAGAATTAAAATAAATTGGCGAACTTGGTTTTTCCTCGAATGTGAATTATTAAATATCCTCAGAAATGAATGGGGAACGATTCTCGGACGCGATTTATTAAAAAGTACGTGAGGTGTAAAATTGTGAGAAAAAATGCAAATAAATTCATCAATAAAAAGTTCATTTTATTATCTTAATATTGAATAATAATCAAATATTAAAAAAAAAATTATTTCAATAATTTTCAAATGTAAATTTAATTTGTGATCCAATTTCGAATGAACGTATAATTAAATATAACGAAAATGGAAAATGTAATAAATTATTGAAGTTTCCTCGAATGCGAATTATTTAATATTCTCGCAAATTGATAGGGCAACGACCCTCGAGCGCTTCAGTGAAAATATCTCTCGAGCTTATTGCCTTCGATCGTTCCTCGAGGTTCTGACGTTCCGGTTAACAAAAAAATAAGCAAAAATTAAAAATAATATATCGAATGTATGAGAAAAAATTTGATAAGTTTGTCACGAAAATGTCCATCGTTACTTCGATATGTATTATCGAAATAACGAAACTTCTTCCAAGCGGTCGAAATGGCACGCTGGAATTGTAATATTTATAGTCGGGACATTAGCCAGGCATGTGAGTCCATTCGACGTACAGTTTATCGTAAAAGTTTCCGAACACTAAAAATTTATCTTTTTCAAACTTTATCCATTTTAACGACACAATTGAGCAATCAAGACGATACTTCCACATATAAAAATTGAAAAGGAAAATTTTGACTTTTTTCACGATATTTTTATTTTTTTAAATTAAAATTAGATAAAATTTTTTTTATTGATGGTATAAATTATACTTCAAATAAAATTTTCAACATACGTGCTCATACGTCAAATATTTTATTTGAGGATATTTACAGATTTTGTTTTCTATCTCGATGCCAAATTGTGGGGCGAAATTTGAATACGCTGGACTTGTAAATTTTATTATGAGTTTCGTTTCAGATTATATTATGAGGAAGTTTTTTACGATGGAAATTAATTATCAATACACATTAATGTGTAATACTGCGAACATTTGTAAAACAAAAAAAAATATTTACGCTTGTTTTATTTATTTTTTCCAAATTGATAATTGATTCCGGTTGTTTTGTTTACAAAAATAATTTTAAACGTGACAATTCGCAAATAACAAAAAAATTGCAAACTGAAATTTTCTCGGTATAAATTAACAAATTTTAATCATTATTTAAAAACAATTGATATGGCTCAACTTATTAATTCTGTTATTGGATGATTAGAGAGAATCGAAAAAAAGAATAAATAATTTGGATCGTGACTGTACTGTCTGAACTCACTTGATGTATATGAGAGGTATAATCCCTGACAAAGTGTTTTTTTATGATCAATTCTCGAAATTCGGTCTTTATACTTTGCAATACATTTTTCAATATTCCGTGCTTTGCAATATATCAATTGCTTGAAAATACTTTTTAATCAACTTGAACAATTACTATATTACTTAAAAATTTAATTTTCTATTAAAAATGGAAAATTTTAGTGAAATGTTTACAAATTGTCAAAGTGATTGGTCAGTTATTATATCAGTATTAAATTAAAAAATCTGGAAATTCCAAAGTGTAAAAAATTCAATGAAATTTGGCAAGAGTGTTCTTCAGTATCGAAAATCTAATTTTCAAACATTTTATTTTACTTCGTTCTCGAGTAATTCAACTTTGAAATTTACATTACAAGCATAAATTCATGTGTATATGAATATGCATACATGCTTTGCATAAGAATCTGTCTTTAATAATGAAGAATTGCTCAAACTACACGTAAAATAAAAAATCTGAAAAAATGGCTCTTCATAATTATAATATAATAATAATAATAATGTTTATTGTTAGTACATGTTTAGTTACATTTTTTGTGCTATTTTGACAACGGTGGTCGAACTTATTTCGTACTAACAAAGAGCTATCGACCGCGGTCCTGCAGCTCCATAATTATTATAATTATAATCATAATTTCAAGATTGAGAATAAATTATAATATTCTTAATAAAAAAATTATTAAACAAAATAGTTTTGAGTTATTTTAAAAATTATTTATGATTATAATTATCCTCGATACAACAAAATTTATAACCGAGAAGTAAAAACTTTTTCCCAAACGTAAATAAACATAAATTCCATAAAATAAAATAAAATAAAAAAATATTAAGAACGGGACGAAGTAATTTTTTCCATCGACCCTCGCGTCTCGTGTACTTTTCGTCTCGCGTAAATTGAATTTAGTAGAGAAATCGAAGAAGGGCGCACGTCATTTTATTTCGAAGGTGAGAACGTCGTGAGCTGTGGCTTTTTTCGTATCTCGACAATTTCTGAGTACACATTTTGTGTATACACGTGCACACACCCGCGAAGGTTGATTCATTCAAAGTTTCACGGCGATATTGGAAAGTTTTTCAGGTGACTGTACGTCCGAATTGCGATAAGAGCGAGTGAAACGGAGAACCTGAGCGAGAGAGAGAAAAAAGCTTTCCTCTATCGCATATAATCCCGAGTGCTCTCCTCGTTCAACTTGCCCCAGTGACTGTACACTGGAATAGAAATGATTAAAGTTTTAATAACTGTAGGGTTCTCGAAACGAGCTAAAGAAAGAGGGAAAAAAATATTGCAACGAGAGAATATTGCATCGCTTTCTGTCCTTGATGATTACGAAATAGAAAAAAAAATAGATGATAATTATTTGCCAATAATTAAATTAAAGTATTTCAAACTGTACAAAATTTTATCTTCCTTATTTTGTGAATTTTTTTTATGTACTCTTCGGTTATTAAATTTATCAATTTATTAACTTATTATTTATTTTTAGAATTATTTGCTTATTACAAGTATGAGGCATATTCATGATAAATTGAAAATCTATATATATAAAAATGAATTGGCGCATGTATGTAACCTCATCACTTCCGAACGCCTGGACCGATCTGGATGAATTTTTTTTTGTTTTGTTCGT
>JAPYYX010003230.1:0-11804 GCA_030522605.1 Cremastinae sp. B BG-2022a | reverse complement strand
AAAACTCGAGTGGACCTCGAGCGTTTCTCGAAGTTGGTCCTGCTCGACCGCGCCATAAAACCCGATGCGGATCGTGTTGCAAGGAATATTTACTTCATTAGTATAAGCTTTTTTTTAGTGCAACTACTCGTAAAAATGTCGTCCTCAAATTTCGCCCGATTGCGCGATTACGTCTGAGATTTAACACCGCAGAACGAAATTTTGGTTCGTGGAAAGTTTTTGATATCTCGCGAGTGCGAAGGGCGCAAAAGAAATTAGTGACAGAACGCTCGGGGTCTTTTCTTATTGCGCACGTAATCTTCAAGCCTTATATCTCCGCACGCTAATTCCATACGTACTTTACTTCTGGGCCTCGAGATAATTGCTCTATTACGTCAATTACGCCCTCGCAAAAGTAACCAGCCAAATGTAGAAAGAGAGAGAGAGAGAGAAAGGAGAGACGCTCGTGTAACGAGGAGATCGCACACACGCGAGTCGCGCAAGCACCAACGAGAGAGTCGAGAATCGTAAAAAGGGAAAGCATCGTGTGTAACGCCGGGGGCGCTCTTAACGAGAGGCCACGAGTCTTTTCGACCCTCGAGTCCCTTTTTTCTCTCTCCTCCTCGCACTCTCGTTCCCTTTATAAATATCGTTTCGACTTTCAATGCTTCAGAATGGTGGATCGCGGGGTGGAGGGGGGGGAAAAGGTCGGAGTAATTATTCAAATTGTGTTAATAACCTGTGACAGAGATGGAGGTATATAAGCCGAGAAGAGAGCTACGGACTGAGAAAAAAAAGAACTGATGGCCCCTCTGCCTCGTTCCTCTTTCATACGGAAGATATTCTCTCCCGCTCGTGACCAATCACTCTGAAATATGTGCATATGTATGTTAATATGGAGGTGTACACATACTTTCATGCATAATATACAAGCTGGAGAGCGTAATTGCTTTTCACGGACTCCGCGACTATCGATCTCTCTGTGAGGCCATTAATATTCACCCACGGACGTGTGCCACCAAAAGCCCTCTCCCCGCTTCTTTCTTTCGTGTACTTCCTCGTCTTTCAGTATTCATATGATATTTTACAAGTGTTACGCTGAAAAAAACAACGTGAAATCCGTATTTCGAGTAACCGCGCGTGAGAAATTGACTCGAATCGCTTGAAGAGTTATCACCACTTTTTTTCTACCAGCGATCATTCAATCCTAGGAAAAGTGGATCGCGCGGAGAAATATTATACACGGAGTGGCTATAACCTCTGGTGAAACTCTTGACGCGACAGGTTGAATTTATATTTATGGCTCGTGCGTTTATTAGACGACTACAACGCTCAATCATGCTCATATTGCTTTGGTGAACTTTATAAACAATACACACATAAAAATTTGCCATGGAACAGAAACAAATATTGTTCCGTCATGACGGAATTTTTGTATGAGTAACGAGCCGACATTCTCGCGTTCACTCTTGGCACGAACTTGTGATGGTCGAATCACATTCATACTTGCCCGATAGCAGCGACATTTTTTTTCTTTCGGGAATTACTCATTCAAATATAAATATACTAAAATATAGGAAAATACTGAAGTGCATGGGAATTTTTACCTCGAGAGAATTTTATTTCCTCAAAGTGTCACTTCAAGAGAAAAATTTAAAAAGTCAGAACAGACTCTTGACGCAGAATAAGCAAAGATTCATTGCATTGAAAATCTAAATTGAATGTCTTTCAAGTGGTGTCAAAAAGAAATATGCTGGATCAGAGGATACGTCGGACGACATTCTCGAAATAACGAAGCTACGGGATCTTTCTGTCGTCCTGAAATCACAGAGACATATGTACGAGTCCTCCTCCAGGAAGGTATCTCTGTATATAAGTTGCACGATTCTTCGTTGCTTCGAATTTTCTCTCTTTCAGCGAAGAGATGAGAAGAAAGCTGAGAGGGCTCAGGGGTAAAAGACGCCCCTTTTTATCGTTTTCATCGCAAAAGAAGGACGAAAAGAACAAGAAAGAACGGAAGAATGTTAGCAAGGAATCTCATTCCCCGTTCTCCACACCTCGGTGACTTTCCTCCCCCTTCGACTCCTCCACCCTTCTCGAATCATTTGCTGCCACGTGGAAAATTACCCTGTCGTTCGTAACGCAAGATTCTCCGCGAAATTCCCGCAATCTTCGACCCAACTCGGAGACAAAAACCTCGAATAAACAAATGGGAAAACATTCATGGACGGAACTATAACAGTAATTTACGTTGCAATTGCAATCTCATTTCCATTGCCAGATTATCTATATACATATTTGACGAAATTTTCAGTGCAGTGATAAACCCTACAATACAAATGAAACACATTGAACTATAGAATTATTGATCATTCATGGTACAATCATAATTTCATTCGAAATCCCGAATTTCCCGGGAACATCCCTCATTGTTCGATCTGTGCCAGCGATTAGCTTTGATTATATATAAATTATAACGATGATCAATATTATTATGCTGTAGAATACGTAAAAGGAAGTGGAAATAACATTCTGAATGATGAAATATATAAACACGAGATATACGAAAAAAAAACAATTGATATAATTTGCAATATAATAAATTCGCTTATGAGTTTTAGGTAAAGAGAGCATAAGAGTGTATACAAAAATGAACTTAACTAGAGAAGTTAAAGAAAAATCTTATTTGTCATAAATAACAGACTAGAAAAAACCAAGTGTAAACAAGTGACATAATTTTCAACGGTGCTATTAAGAATAACTGAAAACGCAATCACAAAATTCATTGGGAAAATCTAATTCTTTTCTCTCTCAAATATTCAACGCATCTCAAATACACAAATTATAACAAATAATTTCACGTAAATTCAAAATGTCAGTCTCGCAGGTACAATTCCGTATATTATTTTCTACGTTAATGTAAATATGATGGAAATTTAGTATGGGAGATAACGACATTGCGAAAAGCTTTTTTCGCTCTCGGAATTTCTCGAGCCCTCTCTCTTTTCTCAGTTTAGTTCTGCTTCCTCGAGTCTGCCGGGCTTACCTCTGATAATTACGAAATGTCGTGCTCGGGGAGTAGGCGACTATAGAGACGACTCCCTGCACAGCCACGTATTGCAATACAGTACCACTCGACGAAGAGTTTAGTCTATGGCTTGTTTCCGGAGTCCGCCGGTGGATGATGCTCGCTTTGCTGCTTATTCTTCTCTCTTCCCCACCTCGCCCTTGCTCTTACCAATCTCTCGAGGAGTTACCAGTGTACCGAGCTTTCCACTTTGGTCTGCGAGCAACTTTCGTTGCACTTGCCGTAGAATATTGTATATACCGCGCGTACACCGGTCCCGCGTGTGTAACGTCGGAAGCGTATCCTTCCGTTACTTCCGGTCTCGACCCGGACTTGGTTCTTCCTCTTTTGCGACTCATTCTCCTCATCCTCTTCCGTCGCGCCTTCCAAGCGCTCGAAACTTCCCATCCACTCTCATTGTACGTCCAGAGCATATCTCCAAAGAGTCTACACAAAAGCAAGATGGTTTCTCTTTCTTCTCTGGATTCCTCAATGGCCTTTGTACTTTTTCTTTTAATTTGTCGAAAAGAGCAGACCTGGTCCGGCACCTGCCAATTTTCCTGATACTTTTTAAATTTCAACTGATAATCATCACAGTTCACAACTGACGGTATGGATTATAAAACGAAATTCTCCATTGTTTCATAATTCAAAAAGAATATTATCCTCAAAATTCTGCAATTATTCACCCGTTAATTATTCCCTTCATTCTCATACTCGGTATTCAGCATTTCGAATAACGAGAGAATATTACTTTTTCCCTCTGTGATAAGTTAAATCCAGAATTTTCACCCGTTGCTTCCGACATAAAAAGGTATTAATGGCAAACACTGAACGAATATTTCGAGAGGCTTTTTCCGCTGGCTCATATCGAGCTCCGCAGGTTCCGCTCCGGCTCGAGCATCGAGAACGATACGCTTAATAATAATCCACGTGTTTGCTCGTCGAGCGGGTAATGCCGGAAAGTGATGGGACAAATCGGATTTAGCAACGGCTAGAGAATACCGGCAATGACATCACTCCGGGCTCTCTTCATTCCCACCGTGCGATAGCCCGTTTCTCTTCCATTCTGCGTTTTAGACACCCTCTACCTCTGCCGAAGTATATCCGTATACCTATCAACACTGCTGAGCAAGTGTGAGTTTCGGCCCGAGAGTCGTGTGCGCTCACCGTATAGATCAAAGTAATTACATTTTCCCGTTACGTTCCACTTCATCGTATATGCGTGCACCCTTCCGTCTCTCCTCGTCATCGATACAACCGTTGCGAAGCTCTACCTCTATGGAGTATGAATTCCGAGTAACTTCTCGTACATGCGACTATAGTAATCGAATTGACTTTGCCTGAGCGGTGGAAATAAAAGATGTACCAGGAATCGATTGGTTCTGTCGAAGATTCCTAAAAAATTGGATTCCATTGGAAAATTCATTTACAAATGTGTAATTTTCAATTGATTACAAACTTCAGATTGAATCAGTTAAAGTTACAATCTAGCGACGACGTTATGGAACTTGTATAACGCATCCCAAGACCGACCTCCTATCTGGATTTGATCATTTTAAAGCTAGAACAATTATGTGACTTGCTTAAGAGTAGAAACCGTCCTCAGGCTCCATTATCTAAGAATTTATATAACAGATGTGTTCCAAGTGATGCTACACCATAAAAATAAAATATCTACTTGTGTAGTTAGATAAATATACGCTGGTCGCATTTTGGTAGGTGGATGGCATGAGGGCACTTTAATGGATATGAGGAAAAAACGCTTGTACAGACGTCGGCCATCTTAACACAAGAGTAAAACGATTGGGGAATGGAAGAGACAGAGTATCCAAATACGTATATAAAGTCCACTTTGTACATAAGGTTGTACCATCGTCTATCTACACTTGTCGAATCTGGTTAGGTGCAAAGCTGGCATTGTAGGCATCGACGTGCTGCGCGTCTTGCAACCGACGCAACCAATATTTGATCAAGGAAACGTGTCAGCCAATACTCTGGTAAGTTTGTCGTATTCGAGAATGGAACCCGAGCACACATTCGCGACAAGTACAGTTAGACTCTGTGGGTTGTTGAAATTTTCTTCGAATTCTTCAACAGGAGAGACCCAGAAAAACGTATAAACCTTTTACGAAAAAAGTTTCTACAAATTTCCTTCGCAACGAAATGAGATTTTGAGCACTTTGTTGAATGACAGTGAAAAAGAGATTGAGCGAAACAGAAATATCGGTCGATGATGATCGAAGGAAGCGTTATGAAAGCTCAGTGTAGTAAAGCATGTAATAAGTCTCTCGCCTCTCTGGCATTCAGCATCCGGAAGACTTTTTTAAGACCTCTTTCTGCTGCGTCGATTCTGTTTCGAATTCTCTCGATCGTGTTCTCACTCGTCGAGGGATCGCGGCCACAAAGGGCTTTCTTATTCAAAGTCTTCCACGCGTGAAGATCGATCTTAGTCGATTGTCGCTGCTCGCCTGGTTATGGACTTCTTTTCCTTCGACGTGAAGGATCTCGGGCGCGCTAGACCCCGTTTCCGCACCATAATAGATGGAAAAGCCGCTGGAAATCTCGGTGTTGTGTGCACCTCTCACGGTCCAATGCGTCCGCACCATCTGCGCCCAACAGTCTTCTTGGCTTGAGTCTTTGCTTCGCGGTCTATTGCCACGCTGCTTTGTGTATCCAATGGCATGACAGACTTGAGCCTTCTAGTTGTGGCCACTTTACCATAATAGCCATCGTATATGCCAAGAATAGAATCCACTGAATCTCTGGACTATGATTTGAACATTCTTCTAGCTAAACGTTTTATGCTACGGGTGGTCACATTACTGCATCTATGGTTGCATTTTTATGAAGAAGTCTTAATATTAGGATGACGAACAGTCATTCAGTAGTTTAGATAGTCATAAAAGAATTTCAGATGACTATTGCAGCGTTCTCTTTTCTAAATACTGCCATATTCTAACATCATTTGATGACGTTATGTTGTCAATTGTTGGACGATTTTCGAATAAAAACCAATTAGGTTCATGCAATGATTTCAGCATTCTTTGTTATCAACAATTCCAAGTAAAGAAGAAAACTAATTACAATTGTCATGAAAAAGATTCCACCTTATTCGGTGATAATGTTCAATGAAAATGAGCAAAATGAACGCTGTCTGGGTGAGATTTCGGAATTTCTGAAATCAAGTGGAAGGAAACTTCGGTCTCTGACCAAAGTTCAATTTACATGGCATCCAGGAGAGGAGAGCAAAAGCCGCGGAGTGAAAGGAGCACTTAGGATTAGCTGTGTACTTAAAATATACGTATAGATACTAACAGAGGGTATATACGAGGATCCTCTATAACCGGTCCATTTCACGTACGAACGCTTTCGAAGCTTGGAGCGCTTATTGGTCGCCACCGGACTCTACTGCGGCTCATCTTGGTTGATTCCTCGCTCCCGTAGCGTGTCTCTTTCGTGAAATATTATACCATCCACGTAGTTATATCCGTATAAATGGCAGTTCCCCGGCAAAGAGGTTGCAATCCGCGCGATTCGTCACGAAAAGCGCTCTCGGCTGAGCCCTTTTGTTTCCCAGAAATCGATTTGCAGAATGCTCGGAGATATGAGCTTGTAGCCTGGGAATCGCGTTATACGGGCTTCGCGAAAATTAACAGCTGGCATTCGCATCAGCATGGAAGATGGCTCCTGAATATCGTTGAGGTGCACATACAGATATACGCATACCTTTTGAAACTTTGGTTCCAACCCTGACATGTATATGACTGGACATTTCGCGCATGCCCTCGGGAATGACGGAGGAGACTTCACGAAGAGATGAGGGACTTGGAAGGCTAAGCACGTGCGATTAAAATTATATAGGTGCACTAGTGAGACCTATTTATCTTCTGGATCCTCTTACTCGATTTAAATCAGTCCCAGAATACTTCTGGCATTCACAAGAGATGAAAAACACACATTGGCAACATTTCCTGCTAATCGAATTAATCCGACTTCCAAAGATGTTCTTTGTACAAAGACTGAAGTTTGTTGGGATGTGAAGAAGCTTCAAAAGAACCCATTTCCATAAGCTTTAGGTTTTAAACACTCGTCAAATGAGATGCTCGTACAGGGCTTTTCCCTTCTAGATAATTAAAACCTTGCGGAATACATTCTGGAACGTAGGTGAACGCGTCGATTTGAGAGTACTCTGCGACATATACGCATGACGAGGAAAATTCCCAGAGAGATATACGGGAAGTGTGAAAGTAAAATGGGAAACAGCTTTTGAGAGCAAAAGGGAGAGAGGGAGAAAGATGACGACGGGACAAGGGACATAGAAATCCCGGAATAGCTTCGGCAAATTACGCTGCGTTCTATCAACACATCGAATGGTTGAGGCGAGAATGCGGTACAGACGAAAATGCTCGCCTCGTATGGTATAGTTATATGTTCCCTGGTCTTTATTCTCTTCTATCTCCGTTCAGAGCATTCTTATAATACGCGAATGTGTGTACAACCATCCCCTGCTACCGTCGCCATCCCACAAAGTCGGTGCCTGCACTCCAGGAGTAATTTCCGGTTAGGAAACACGTATATAGCACCAAGGGAGCGAGGCTTTCCGGGAGCAACGAACGAGACGCAGACATGCTCGACACACTTGCGTTTGATAATGTCTATCGTAAGAGCAAAATATATATATCAAACACGCGGACGCATCTCTCGTTTGCGATTCTGGTGAAGTGCAGCGAATAATCATTGCTCTCGAATAAACATTCCGGCTGCTCTCAACAAAGTCCACTTAATTTTTCATCAAGTAAGAGTTTCTCCCTGTTCCATTTAATTGATTACACGATTGATTCCTTTGCACGGAAATGTCTTTCAGGTGTTTCCCTTCGTGTACCAAAGGTTTGCACACGTGAATGGTCTTGGAGAGAAATTGGGACAGAGAAGTCGATACGAGACGAGAGAAAACGCTTGAAGAGCGTGCAGGGCGAAATGGGATCACACAGAATAGCGAAGATGTAATAGAAAGGGGTAGTCGATGCTTCGACAGGCGTGTTCGATTATAATCGAGCAGATGTCACGCGAAATGCTTCCACGGTTCGCTTCACGTACCCTTTGCCCGTTCCACTAGCTCGTACGTTTTCTCTCTCTCTATCTTCTTTTTTCTATCAGCGAACTTTGGCTCTCTCGGAGCAGGAAAGACGTCAAAAAGCCCCGCCGCAACTTGTCGCGCCAGCGGGAGTGACGTGCACGAAAAAGTACACACTCGGAAAGGGAAACTCGTTTCGTCGAGTATATTTTTATGGATTTCCAACATGCTCTCTCTATGTTTGTACCTGCCAGCAATTTTCACTTCAACTCCTGCTTCAACTACGACCATTTCGGCTCAGAATACACCATTTCCTCTTCAATATGTTCCCTATTTTTCGTTGCCACCGCGAGTACACTTAGGTTGAAAATTTTTTTCCACCTCTCGAATGAAACGTGCGCGACTCCTCGACGAAACCGTACATCGGGGTTTTACAATTTTTTATTACGGCACTTTGGATTTTCGTTGCGAAATAATTATTCTCTCTGAAATATAAATGAAAACCCGTAAATCATCAACCATTCATCAAGAACAAAAGGATTTCGCGAGACGAAAAAAAATCAATAATCAGAAAACTGACGTGAATTATCCATTCACATTTTATACAATAGAAACCTTTACATTACGCTCATCGGCTTATAATGAAAAATTTAAATACTCCACCAAGTTCTGGCTTGCTAGGCGTTAATAAATATATAATTCGGTTACATTAATGTACTAATAGAGATCGCGTAGGATGGAAGCTGCGCCCGAGCTCGGGCTGTACGTCCGTGTGTTCGAAGCGTTTCACGGTCCCGCGGTCTCGCCGGTAGTGACCGGAAATTCGGTGTAGCTTCATTGCGGTGTCTCCCCGCGATTCCCGTCCCAGGCTTAGCATTGCTCTCTCCGCTCATAATGGAATACACGCGTTACTCAGAATAAGCTCGATCCTCGCTCACATGCTAACGGTGTAGACGCTGAAAGCGACATGTGCGCACACCGCGAATCGTTCATGTACATAAATACACACACACACATACGTATATATATGTAAATGTATTATGTATATATTTATAGAAGGGCACATGTGAACATTTGTCCGGAGCGTGGAACTCATGCCTTCGCACCAACGACGATATAGTCGCGGTTAACAAATTGATATCAGGATATCACCAATTTCGCACGTGTCGGACGATAACGTCCCTCCTGAACCTTTTCCATCCCCCCGGTCACCCCGCCACCGCTGTTCCTATCAGCTACGTAAATTCACCCGTTTGTGCGATATCGCGCTGGTACACGTGTGTACCTGCGCCGTAACACGCTACAATCCCTCGGATGAACTATTTCCACCGGAATGCCATTATTATTTATACACTACCGGTGTTTATGCTCGCGTTACTATCATTTCTGCAACATTTCATCCAGGTTTAAATTAACGAGATTTCGCGTTTTCGGGTTATTACTTCCAAAAAGACACGCAGACGCGTCAATAAAGTTCAACCGGCTGGATTTTAGTGCCTAATTTTTTACGCGTTTTTCCCCCTCGCTCGACGTTTCTCGGGGCCATTTTTTCCAGATCGAAATAATGTGCCTGCGTATATTTTTCACACGGTTCGTAGATCGTTTTTTGGTATCGCCGGTGACGTTTATTTTGATAAAACGGGAATTATTCGTCACAGCCGTAGGTGCGAGTCGATGGGTGCGAATATAACTCGATCAACGGGAGCGAAACGGTCATGCAGTGGCGAATAGCCAGACGTGTCGACGCCATTCTTTTTCTTCCCTTTTTTCTCCCCGTCATGCATAAAGCGTTTGTCCTCATATTTATAGAAACGCCGGAGAGCAGCCGTGAAGATCTCGTTTCATCGTCTCTCCTCGCGCCTCTCTCGACTCGCATTACCCGTCGAAAACGTGTTTCCATAAATACATATTCCGGTACAACTTTATCGGAGTTTATCACCGCTTTTCATTTCAATGAAATAATGTCGGGCCGGGGATTTTTTTCCGCCTCGAATATTCGATGAGAGCCCCGAGAGAGAGAAAAAAAAGAGAGAATTCGGATTAAATGTGATTCCTCGCATGGAGCATTTCAGGGAAAAGATACTCGTAAAGTGAGACGGAGGAGCGAGTATTACAGCTCGCAGTAAAATCAAACGAGTAATAAAAGCACTCGCGGAACGAGAATGAGAGAGGAAAGAATGAGACAAGAAAAAAATGGGTATGGGAATCTGCCGGTCCAGCTGTGTAGCCGCCCGTGGCGGTCACAAGAGTCACCCTGTATATATATATATATACATATATTGTGTACATATATATATATATAGTTACAAACACATATGTACTGATGGTATATCTGTTATATAGTCATCTCCATTGTTTCTTTTTTTTTTTCGTCAGGACGGCGAGATTGGCTCGTGACTCTCGCCGACGTATCGACTTCGTGAGAGGACTCCTTTTCGTCTCGAGCCGTATTCGACTGGTGTTTTCGGTGACCGAATCGCTCGAGCTTGACAAAAGCGCACGGGCAGCTCCGTGATTATGTATACGAGAAAAGGAATGATGGAGTCATTAAATTGGGCAAGGCTCTTTACTGCGCTCTTTTATTCCTCTATACCGTTTTGTACCGTAACTCTAACAGCATCGGCGAAAATCACGAGGTCTCGCCTTTTCGTCGCATTAGCGAGCGCGAGAGAGAGAGGGAGAAAGAGAAAGTAAGAGAGAAAGAGAAAGAACGAGCGTCGAGCTCCGGGTCTCTAAATATCGTCTGCGTATATATGCAAGCACTCGGAATACATTTATATGCACTCGACGAAAGAGTCAGACGGAGACGAGAGAGAGAGAGAGGGGAGTGAGATTCACGAGTATAGAAAAGGAATAAAAGAGAGGTCTCGCACCTTTCGAGAGTCTCGCCCTCGAACTCGCGCGCGTCTTGCCCGTGTGCTAGCGCAGCGTTTACGTCCTCGAACCCGTGAACCTCGCATAAATAGCCTCTGCATGCACACGCCTCTCTCTCCCTCATCTCATTCTTATTCTCATTTCTCAGATGTTTGCTTCCTCTCGTTCAATGTCTCGGCTGCCTTATTCCATTCTCAGTCGTCTTGGCATCTCTCCGAATCACTTCCACATTTCGGATATTCTCCATTCTCTCCCGCAATACCGTCGATTCCGTTAATGAAATCCTCGCGCTTTGAGAAATTGATTGAATGTGAAATAAATCGAGGAATCAGGCAGGGGCCAAAAGGTCGTTGGCGTTGTAGTGTTGGTTTTTGTTGAAAGCGTTGATTTTTTTGAGAAAAATGCGAGGGTTGGAATTAAGGTGGGAGTCGCGTGACATTTTTTGAGACAGATTTTTTTTAAATTTTTCATAGGCCTAGATAATACTTAAATAAACATGTATACCAAATTTCAAAGGGTTTTACCATCTAGAAGTCGACATATTAGTTTTTAAAATTCATCTCTAATACACACGTTCTTATGGCAAATATTTTTATTCACGCTTGATTTAAAGAATGACCAGATTTTGACATAAAAATAATTATTTTTTTATTTTAGATGTTAAACCAGATAGATTTTGATATAAAAATAATTATAATAAAAAATGTTTGCCATAAGAACGTGTGTATTAGAGATTAATTTTAAAAATCAATATCTCGACTTCGGGATGGTAAAACGTCTTGAAATTTGGTATACATTTTTATTTAA
>JAPYYX010003229.1:0-11805 GCA_030522605.1 Cremastinae sp. B BG-2022a | reverse complement strand
GCAGCGTTAGACCTGACTGTGAAACGCTGGTCGCCGTTCTACAGGCGCTACGCTTTTTTTTCTTTACTTGGCGTCCAGACACTGCCGTGTCTCATGATTATTTACACCAAAAAAGTATTTCAAGATATTCACTTTTAATATTTAATGATTCAGCACTGCAAACCAGCAAATAAATTATATATTACACCATTTTCATGATTATAACTAGGCATGATCGTTTATCAAATAATAAATGTGCTAATTGATAAATAAATAATATCATGGACAAACTATAATAAAAAATTCACTAAATTTTATTGATTTTCAACTTTATTGTGACAATTTTATTGATGCTAATTCTATGAACATAAGTGATCGTTGTACGGTAAATACTTCCTCAGGCGTTTTTTCCACTTCTTGCTCAATGACATATGTATAAGCACGACAAAAATAGATAAAATAGAATGAGAAAGAAATCAGACACGAATGACACGAGATGAGATATCAGGAAGAAAAACTATATAAAAACTTCCAACAAAACTAAATACAAACTTCAAGATAAATAATGATCGAAATATACAAAATGTTTGTGAGTTTTTATCGACGAAGCGTGCACACGTAGATTTTTTTGTCTCGAAGAATCGAAACGGTTTGGGATCGGTATGAGAGTACATCTCTAATAATACTTCATCGATCTCAACTTTATGAGACTATGTAACCACTGGTGTGGTTTCGTTTTGTAAATAAAACATTGAGACATTCAAGTTTTTGGATTTATTTATTGTCATTTCCCGTATCATTTCAGATTGTTTTTATTTTATAATATGTATACAATGGACAATAAAATGTAATATATTATTCCATGTTTTCTTCAGGATCTGTAACAAAATCGTAAATATTATATATAAATAATTTGTGCGAATGAAAATTTGACAATAAAATTGTAAATGATTTTGTACGTAAGCTGATAAATAATTTTGTAAATGAAATTGTGAATAAAAATGTATATAAAATTGTAAATAAAATTGTAGATGAATTTGTACATAGGCTTGTAAACAAATACATTAGCATTTTTATTCTTCTATCACTCACGTGTATTAGTTGTTCCTTCAGATTGTTCCTGTTCTCCGATACCTTCCCTGGTACCTGCATCTCCAGGTTCTCCTCCATACCCTCCTCCACGTCCTCTCTCATGCCCTCCACGTCCTCCTCGTCCACCCCTTTTTTTCCTTGCGGCACCCACGTACATCATATGTCCCAATAGCCGGGCCACTCGCTGCTCCGCTTCATTCCGGCGGTGATAAAAGCCGGCTCGGTGTCCTCGCCGTGCTTCGAGTAATAAATAAATACATTTTACCTATCGTGACCACGTTTTCCTCGTTTTTCGAGCGTATTTTTTGGGGACGAGAATTCCGTCCCCGAAAGACGTTCGAAAAAGTGTGTATATATTTAAATATATTACTACTGTACCTTGGGAACGCGAGTGAATCTAACGCCGCGCTCGACGTTTCCAGTACGTTTCGCGCACTTGGCTACGACTCGTACTGTTAACATCACGCGCGGCGTTAAATTCGCCCTTGGCTTGTGTCCGCGGAGCAATACTTTTTAGAATTCAATTTATATATTTTTTCACTCACTTTCTTTTATAGCTGCTGCTGGTGGCACATTTTCCACGGCATCGTTTCTTCCCGATTGAGGTTGGGGCTGAGGTCCCGCAGTCTGCGATCTGGGTTGAGACGATCCTTCGGATGTATTCATCTGAAAAATAAACAAAGATTACATAATCTTAAAAATAGCTTTAGTAAACGGTAAATTTCAATTAAGATAGTTCAGAATGTTACTCACGTTTTGCAATACTGCTGCGTAGCTCCTCTTGTCAGCCATTTTAATATATTAATTTTTTTTCAACCGGAAGCTATAGATGGTGCTTCAAGTTTACAAATAGCGTCTTTAAGTTATCTTCATCAAAACAGTAAACTGTAACTTAAAGATAGCTTTTGTCGGCGTTTGAAGATTGATTCTATCTGGGGGAGTCCCCGCATACGCATCGGATCTCGTCGGTAGAGTAGAGGGGCTAATTTATCGACATATGGCACAAAAAGCAAATAGGTGTAGGGAATACGGAATCATGGAGCATAAAATGAAGGAGCATGAAAAAGATACGTCCAGCTCTTGAGAAAATTTAGTTCTTCGGCACAGCTCAACACAGCCTATAAATTAAATTACTACAATTCCTCTGCTGTTTATCACAGATCTGCATTATCTATGAATGACTAGGCTCGGACTTGTATATCATAAGGTTTCTGATTTAACCGTAAAGCCGCTAGTATCGAGATGAGTTTTCATATCTACAGATATATATCCCTAACATTGTATATCATAAGGTTTCTGATTTAACCGTAAAGCCGCTAGTATCGAGATGAGTTTTCATATCTACAGATATATATCCCTAACATGCCTCGTTCGAGCGCGAAAACAAACATAGAAAATATATCTCTTCAGAGCGATTCTATTGACAGTGAACATTTTTCGTTTATATCATCAATTTCTTGAATTTTACGAGCCAGATTATATAAAATTAACAATTCGTGGTATATTCAACTTTTCTACTGTGTGACAGTGTACAGTACATAAAACTATATGTATTCATCATCTTTTTAATTATTCAAATATAATTCATTTTTCATAATTTTTTTTGTCGTGCATCTTCACTAGTTCTGTGGTATTTATTTTTCAAATCAGGTAACCTAATTTTCATTCAGTTATGTAGATTTTTCTAGTGTTTAGATCATCTTCGAATTGGAGAAAAAGTTCCTGTCAATTGAAGAGCAATCTGTCTTTGAAGTAATTCTTTCAGCAAGGTAAGTGCAAATAAATGTATGAAGGTATACTTTTTTACTGAATTATATTTATATTTTCTGTTTATTTTTACGCAGACTGTTCCAGATCCATGCCAGAGCTGCAGTTCGTTCATTCCAGATTGACAGCGGAACATGAATAATATACCGGCTTTCATTATGTGCAAGTTGAAAGGTAAGGAATTATTATTTATTATTAAATTAGTATTTATTGTGAAGCTCGAAAGCTTAAAGCATAATAACATTTACAAATTTACTATGGGCTCTCACTTATCGCTAACTGATTGCAAGAGTCATTTTGCACTTGTCGCAGTCACTGACTATGATAATCAATTTTTCTGTTGTCGAAGTCCCACACTTTGACATTTTTCACTGATCGCAGTCGCTGACTGCAATAGTTACCCTTTCACTTTTCACAGTCTTTGATACCAATAGTTACCTTTTCACTTGTCGCAGTCAGTGACTTTTTGATCATTTAACATTTTGATCTGTTGCACATGTATGCATGATACAACTTAATTTCTCTAATTCATGGATTATGATATTTAGGAGACTTAATTAGAAATTGAATTATTTTCTTCAGCTGGAAACTCGGTTAACCATCATCCCATTATTACCAACTACATCTGCATAAGTGGATTTTGAAGGATGTGGAACTAGATACGTCGTAGGAGTGGAGTAACGCTCATGTATGCTTATTTCTATTATCACAAAAAGGACCATTCGCCATTCAACGTTCACAAGCACACAAAACGATGTCACATTTTTCTCTTACGCCAACTGGTAATATTATTTCGTATGAATTTTTAAATTGATAAAAAAACTGATAATGATTATTTTGTTGTTACAGAAATTTAAGTTAGAGAACTTCAGAGAGAAATTTTACTTCTGAGAGATTTTTAACGCAGATCGTGCTTCTCAAATTTCATTAAGATTTGAAAAGAATCTGTTACTGTTAAACAAATAATGTGTTTCAGAAGGATGAGAAAATCCATCGTGCTGTTGCATTTTGCAGTAGCTTGACAGTAAAACGATTCGACGCTCTCGAATTTTCTTCCGCGTATTAATCAAATTTATCAGCACAAATTATTCATTTCAACACGCCCTGTCGTTAATTTATTAATTCCCTGTCACAGAGTGGCACGGATGTGCATGAGTCGAGTTTACGCCATTGAGTGTTCTGCATCGTCTTTTAGATTTTCAGGTAAACGAATTTGATGTCGATGCTCGATTTATGTTATTTCATTTTTTTTATTTTCTAACGAGTGATCTATTAGTATCGTGGCTCATATCATTTTCGTACGTCGTTGTTTCAGATATGCTCGCTGTTAGGTACTTGTCCATCGAGCTTGGCAGTTTCTATTAACAGGGCAAGAAAACATTCCAGTGCGCCAAGTGTTTTCATTAATTGAAAAAAAAATTAACGTGCATTCATCCTATGCGTGTTACATTTTTACATAACCATCAGGATATTGATTCTGTTTTGGCTAGGACTTCTGTATGGTCTAGTACCGACATGACAAATGTGCTGCCTGTCCGCAAGCGTGAGGATTATTGTCACACGAGGCGAGGAAATTCCATTTGCAGTAATTGTGGTAAGACGTACGAATGGTAACGCTTCTCAAGCATTACGTTGTCCTCAATGTCAGTACATAAAGACACACAGTTCCCAAGCTTATGAAAAAAATCCTTTTTCGAATAAACCGTCAAGCTCGATTTAATATTTCCTCTTACCTATGGATTTATTTGTACTCGTGGGAAGAAGATATTTATTGGAAGTAAGAGTAATCAACCAGTTAGACTAATTTTTACTCGATTATTTCAGTTTTTGATGAGGAAATATTCGTGAGGAAGAGACGACGTCGTTGGGTCCACGAATGATCCCAGTTTCAAGGAAACGTCGTATGTAATTCATGCGGAAAAAATTGCAAGTGATATTGCGCTCTGGATCATCATCTGAAGTACAAATGTGAAAAGCCTCCATGTTTCAAGTCTCCTTATTGCGATTTTGCCGGAAGACACAATTGCACATCTACAGACAAAAGAGGGCCCTCTGCATTCACAACTAGGTTTTCGTTGTAGACATGCTAAAATCGCGAACGGACCTCGAGTTGAATTTCTGATAGCGACAAAGAAATCGCTCGAAGCAACGTGGGAATTTCGACGGTTACATTGCGGAAAGACTTACTCGTATTATCGTTCGTTGCACAGTCATTTGAAGTGCAAGTGTTGCAAAAATTTGCGCTTCAGCTGTCGATGTTACAACCGGTCTATATGTTGGTCAACTGGCGACAAGATTCTTTATAGCGAATCTCCGAATAGGGGCTCACCGTCACGAAGAACAGAAATTTGAAACGCTATGTTTCATTGTTGAAATTAGAGATTATTCTATTTTTCAGCTTCCTAAATGTATAAGATGTCATATGTATTCTTATGTAAGGAGAATTTATCCGTAAAAACCAGTCTACATGTTGGATAAAGAGTCACTATTGTATTCTTAATAGCAAACCTTGTACCAAGGCCAACACTGTAAAAATATTGTAAGAGTTCAATAAAGATATGAAATTTATCTTAGTGTTAGCAAAATAGTATCAATGATGTCTCTCAATAGTATGGAAGTATTATCGAAATATTGTAAAAAAAATTCAGTTGGCCAAAAAAGTCATTCACACTTAAGTGTTAGAAAGTCCGAAAAAACATTAAGTTCACTTTATATGTATTTCAATTCATAAGTAGAGTCAGCGAAGAGCTGAAGGTTTTTTGAATTTGTAGACGAAAACAGTTTTTCAATAATACGGAAAATTCATTATTAATTCGATATAGCACTAATATCACAATGTGACAACGTTAAAGTACTACGAATTAATTTATAAACAATATTTTATATTTTCACATAATTTCAATAAGAACAATTCATTTCTACTTTATCTTCTGCTTTTTTGGAGTAGCTAGTGGCGCCACCACTAAATATGGAGATCCCCTTATTAATTAATTTATACTCTATGGATGCAACTTCCCTTTGTCTTCGTTGAACGTAACCGCCATATTTAAGGTTTTCACGGGAACGTGTCGACGCGAAAACAACGGAGTTTTTTCAATGTTTTTCAATTATCGTTTTCCAGTGACAATTAGGGTGTAAAAATTCGAGGAAAAAATTATAAAACGATAATTATTGTGTGAAAATTGAGTGAAAATTGTGAATTATGAACAAAGACTACAAGTGATCAGTGTGTCGTGAGTGAAGCATCGGAGGAGTCAAACGTTCTGATCAGTCAGGAATCAGCTTTTCGGATAAGACGGATCCATTATTTCATTTTGGTAAGTCAAAAACGACTTTTCAATGTTTTGCTGAATATGGTATAAGATATATTTACATTGAATTTTACACTCTTTATACTTAAAGAATGTATCGCGATATGTTCTACAAAATTTTAATTACTGCGAGAATCCCTAAAAAATTCTTCAATTTCTTCAATTGTTTGTTCGATTCACTTTGACTTATGATTTTATCACAGGCAAATAATTTGGGATTTCGTAAAATTACAAAAATTTAGTTTTTTGCGATCGAGCCGCGATCTTTTACTCGCGATGTCAAAATACGAGATCGTCACATTTTGCTTCATCAATTCTCACTTAGCCTTCACACTTTTTTGCTATGAGACACTTTTTTTTAGAAAAAATGAATGAATATTACCCATTAATTTATACGAAATTCGATAAAATAAATAGCTCAAAAGTTTTTTCGCGATCTTTTGCACAATACGGATAGGGACAGCTGACGCTCACGTACGCGGCATATACACAAAGTATGTACGAACGAGCTCGCTGTTTTCGTAAGTTTTATCCACTTAACAATTAACAATCTTCTTTTAATAATTACGTTATTACTATTATTATCATCATTCACGCATTCCATATTTTACTGATGAGAATTATCTTTAAAGTGTAAGTTTAGCACTGAACACGTAAAAAGCTTCGAAAGATTAACAAAAGAAAATAAGTGTCGTGAACAATCGTGAAAGCGCACGTTTGTATCCAAGATCGAAGAATCAACCTTTTTTGTTTTTCACGCGCATTTTAACGCCATTCGCACGGAATACACGAACGCGATTTTTCGAGAAAATAAAATTTCTTCACGTTTCTTTGCGCCCGTCATTTTTTTTAATAAAGAAGGATTTAATCCTGTCTTCAAAACATGAAAAATAACCGAAAAAATGCTAATCTTTATTGAATCAATCGTACATAAATACGATTTAATACGTGTCTCCACGTCAAATCAACGGATTTTACAAATTGCATTTCCTGATTTAGTTGAATTGTTTACATGTTTTTGTACGTACCAAAATATGCCCAATCCTGTATTTTGAGCTGTTAATGTTCACAAGCTACGGGGTTATAAAGTTTTGAAAATCGCAAAAAATATCAACATGGTAATTTTCTAGTTATCATATTTGCTGATTAAATTGTCGTAATCACGTTTGTCCGGTGGCTATTTTCTTCGTTTTGAAATGCAGTTTTCGAAAAAAAAAATAAACAAAAAAATGTTCACCGTTTTTTTCTTAACTTTCAACTACAATTTTGATATATTTTAAGAGCGACATTTTTTTCTCGAAGAAATTATATGTTATACTGGGCTATAGAACAAATTTTTTGAGCTATAAATGGAAGTGGGATTTGATATCTTCGTTTATTAAAGCCACTTGCTCACTTTTTTTAATAATACAATTGAATTTTTAAAGAATTTTTTAATTTTTAACTAAAAATTTAATATCATTATGTTAAAAAAATACTTTTTTAATTTTATAATAATCTCAATGTTCCAAAACAATAAAATTATTTTAAAAAAAGTTTCTATCGCATAATATCACAAAAGATTATTAGTTTACATAGGTGGTAGAGTAGGAAAATATCAGTTCACCATATTTAGTATATTTACATTAAAATTTTAGTAAATAATTTAAAAATTCACAACAAACTTGAATTTATGATTCAAAAAAAAGTGAATTAGTAGCTTTAAAAATCGAAGATATTCGAATCCAACATTCATTTGTAGTTCATAAAATTTATTTTATAGCCTAGTATAACATATACGTTCTTCGAGAAAATAAAAATGTCGCTCTTTAAAACAAAATTTAAGTTCGAAGTTAAGAAAAAAACAATGAAAGTTTTTTTTTTATTTTTCTATTTTTTTCGAAAACTACATTTCAAAACGAAGAAAATCGCCACCGGATAAGCGTGATTACGGTGATTTAATCAGGAAAAATGATCACTAGAAAATTACCATGTTATTTTTTTGTGATTTTCAAAACTTTTTAACTTCGTGGCTTTTGAAAATAAAAGACTCAGAATACAGGGTTAGGCATATTTTGATACGTACAAAAACATAAAAAATTTAACTAAATGAAAAAATACGATTTCTAAAATTCGTGGATTAGACGTGAAATGAGCCACGGAGATACATCGTAAAAAAATTTTGAATGTTGTTTGTGATTATAAATATGCGGGGATTCACTGTCTCGACAAGTATTGACCGTCAATAACACAGTACCGATTTAACAGTTGTGTCGACAGTTGTGTTCTATGGATAGAAGTTAGAATCTAATTTTTATGGATTTCTAATCGGATGTAAGTATCTACTTTAATCGTCGTATCAAACTTGTCAATAACATTAATGATTTGAAATTTTTTTGTATTCACTGTGTTGACGTATGAATTGTCGATAAAACTATTCTGTTCAACGGTGAAAATTTTTGACGATCCTGTATGCAGTTTTCTATGAAGATATACGATTTTCGTATACATCGAATACTCGAATACAAATACAATAATAGTTACATGTTTTTTCTTTGATAAAAAGAAATTGAACATTTTTTTATTTTTCCAAATGTTGAAAGTGGTTGAAAAAATGTGAATACATTTAACAACTGTCTCTCTTGCATTCGTGTGCGTCGAATATCTCTCGAGAGCAACACAATCATGAAGGTTATTAGATTTCTTAAGTTGCAGATTTCTTTCTGTATATGGCGTAATTGATCTTCGAAAAATTATAGTATATCCTGTTTCATAAGAAAAATGTCGTATGTGTTCAGTTTGTGACAAATATTCATTTATGAATTAATAAATTTTTTTCTGAAATCTAGTATCCGTTGCTTGTGATTGCCACCAAAAAGAGATATTATAACACGTTGCCAAAAAGCTAAGTAAAAGGTTCAGTGTGTTCGTTTTTTTTCGTTATGCATAATCATGGACGACTGTTGAAACGTGTCATAATCGTAAAATAGTACACTGTGATACAAGTGCAGAAAATAAGTCGAGGGGTATGCAACAACGATATGCTATTCGGTATTTGCTAACTTTCTGCACATATATTACACCGAACTTTTTTTAATGGTTGCTTGAAAAGTGTGCTTGAGACAATCTTCAATCGTTCGTTCACGTTGACATAACTGAGATTCACATTCGTCCAAAATTCGAACCTTTCTTTTCCCAGCAAAATAAAAGAAACATGTCACTCGTGTGTATGTCCGTGTGTGTGTCACACGCATGTGACATTTCCACACATTGACATTGAAGACATGCGGAACAGTGATCACAGTGACGAAATTGACCACTTTTGCTTATTGAATATTTTTA
This sequence comes from Cremastinae sp. B BG-2022a, assembly GCA_030522605.1. Classification (NCBI taxonomy): domain Eukaryota; kingdom Metazoa; phylum Arthropoda; class Insecta; order Hymenoptera; family Ichneumonidae; species Cremastinae sp. B BG-2022a. Next base: position 2,335 of record JAPYYX010003229.1, on the reverse strand, counting down.
CTTATTATTCCAATTGAAAGAATGCATATATTTATATCCGTTCAAAATTGAAGAAAAAGAACGTCAGCTCGATTTCTTTGACATTTCTGACACGCACTTGGTAATCAATTTCGTTTTTTCAATAAAAAGAGATTGTACCCAATTGTTAACAAATACGAAAATACAAAAACTGATTACATTTTGAGCGAGCTCTTGAAGGGATTACCCTCGATCCTGTTAAGTTAATCTGAACAAAAAGCGTTCTCGACGAAAAGAATAAGTGGACAGGTACATGCCGTGTACAGTTGTAACTTGGAAACGTTTAGTGATGTAATTTAATATAATATAATACTTGTACGAAAAGTACTAATATCATTAAATTAATAAGAGCTCTCGTAAGAAACAGTAATATTAACATCGCCGAATTTGAAACCTGTGTAAAAATATTCATGTAATTGAGTTTGACTAATTACAAAAAAAATTGAGGTACTCGGCGCTCTATTTTCAAATTTAAGCTCATTCGATGCAGCAATAATTACATAAATATCAAAGCGCCAAGTACCTTAATTTTTTTTTAATAATTAGTCAAATTCATTTACAAATATTTTCTCGCGAAACATGTACTTGTCCCGAGGCTCTACCGAGCCTCCCGACAGACCCTTTTTCTATTGAAATCTTGTTCATTTTTGCAATAAAAAAAATTGCAAATAGGTTTATAGTTTTTATATTCATTAAAAGTTAATGAAACAGGACATCTGGTCGATTTTCTTAACATTTCTAACACACTTTGGTGCCAAAATAATTTCAATGAATTACTTGCTTAAATAATTGGTACTGTTTATTGATGTATTTATCTTTATAATAGGTATGATAAGTATTTTCTGCAACAAAAATTTTCTTCATATCCACGATGAATTCATTCGATAAATTGAGCACTGCTATATATAAAAATACCCACAATCATATTTCAAAAAATATTAAAAATCGTAAAATAATACATTAACGCACAGTTTTTCACCTTTCTAAATGTACTTGTTAAACGTCGATACTTTTTTTTCATGAAAATACAAACTTTTGAAAAAAAGCAACCCATTTTTATGAGAGCGTTCGGTAACTATTTCTGTTTCTAAGCGCAGCTTCTAAAATATATATGAAAATTCTATAAGAAGTACCATTTTCTTATGAACATGTCCGATTGACTTACAAAACTGTTTGAATTGAGGGGGTCGGATACTAATAATGAAAATAATAAGAGAGCCTCTTCATGGGGAGCAAACTGCTGCAGCTATCTTCTAATTTAACTTCACCATTGGTAGATTTTGATGCGTGAGTGAAATCCACAAATGAAAAAGTATCACTTATAAAATTGATTCTTAAGAACTCGATGAAATTTGAACGGTATATTCTTCTACGAAAAAGTTAAAGATAATTCCGTGCTCATAGTTGTTTGGAAAGTGCGTTTTCTGACAGTTGTTTTCGTCGCAAAAATGGCTAATTTCATCTCTCTTTATCGTCACTTTTCCGCACGACGTCAGTAACGACTTGTGGGAATGATAATTTTATTTCTTTCACTGGTAAACAAAACATCAGGGTCTGGGCCTAATGTAAACGGCAGTTTTGTCAATGTAGATGAATAATTAAAGCTTGCCTAAAACGCAATTTCCAAACAAGCATTACAAAAATATAGTGCGATACATGTATGCGTGATCGAATTTTGAATGGCATTGAAGTTACTGCATTCGCATCAAATTCTGATGGATTTACCTTCGCCCTCATGTGATTGCAACGGTCGTTTTTGGCTGGCATTGCAACCTTTGAGACTTGAACAAGGACAAATTCTCCACAAGTCGAGGCGTATGTGCATCTTCACGCCATTCGCAATGTTTTCATTTTTCGCGCTTTTGTCATAATATATTACTGTAAATCGATGACTCAAGAACAATGTAATTGAAAAAGTTAGTTCTTTATAGTTAGTTGACGTATAGGAACATTCTTGTCATCTTTCATCGAAGTATTATCATTTTAAATTCAGTATGTGTTTCACATGCATTTGTCGATTATGTGGTACCGATATCCACTAAATAAATACTCCCTGGTATATAGTCGCTCGAAAAGCTTTGGTAAATTTTCCTCCGGTAGGTACGAATCGAGATTTTCTTATAGCGTGGAAAGTGAGGGTTAATTATATATCTAGAATTAATCCTGTACATCCTTTTTCGGGGCTTACTTCTTCACTTGCATCGTTTCATTTATTATTTTTTGCATTCATTCAGATTGTTTCCTTAGACCCGACTTATTTTGTAACCTACATCTCATTCGCATAAGAGCATGCGACGAATCTCTGAGAACACGAATG
>JAPYYX010003228.1:0-18221 GCA_030522605.1 Cremastinae sp. B BG-2022a | reverse complement strand
ACAAATTATAATGGAAAAAAGTTGCCTCTGTACCACCCATAAGACGTTTCACGCTCAACTGGTACGGCTGTGTCTAAATACAGCCTTCCTAATTTTTTTAAATATTTGATGGATCGAACCCAAGCCGTGATAGATGAGACGAGTCATGTTTCATATTGGAGACATACTAATATGGGTGTTTCCCATCAGGGTTCAGTCTTGTGACCATTTTTATTTTCGCTTTTCATCAGTGATATTGAGCTTGGTCTCCAATATACTTAGTACCTTTCGTATGCTGATGACCTATTTATTATGCTGATTACCTATCATGCTATCCCAAAGATTTAGAGACTGCATTGATCAGAGTCACTCATGCTAATGCTATTGGAAGTTTCGCTCTTGGAAATGGCTTTGAATGTTTCTGAAAAAAAACTGAATGTTTCTAAGTCTAAAGTCCTCATCATGTGCAGTCGTGCTTATCTTAGTCGAATTTCCACAAATTCTCTTACATCGATAATAATAAATGGATCCATTATTTCTTTCGTAAATAACGCAAAAAATCTAGGTGTTATCATGCCTCCAAATCTATCTTGAAATAAGCATATCATATCTCTCTAAAAGAAGGTTAATTTTACATTGTTTTGCCTCAAGCATAATATAAATGCTCTCTCGCCTGTCTTGTCTCATCGCTTATCTTTCCGATAATTGATTATTGCTGTCTAGTCTATTGTGATATCACTGCTGAGCAAAACCTAATTCTTCAGAGACTCACAAATAGGTTCATTCCATTCATTTTAAATCTCCGAAAAGCTGACCATATTGCTCCTTATAGACGTGCTTTCTCTCTCTTGGCTCCTGGTTGCAAGAAGAAGGGAATATTTCATGGGTATTGCGATCTATAAGATCTTGCGAAATGATGCTCGACATTACATTGCTGATCTATTCACTGGTGCTCCTGGTCTATCTTATGAGACACGTAATCATCCACCGACGTTACCTTGCCATATTGTAGAACATCTACGCTCAGACGATCATTAGCTGTATCTACTTCATACTTTTGGCACTTGCTCCGAGATAATCTGACAAATAGTACCTCACTATACCGATTTTCAAGCGCAGATTATTTCAATTACTGTTAGAAAAAGAAAAAAGTGTAAATTGGATTTTTGGAAAACTTTTCTACAACTTTTTGCTTTTTCCTTCGTCGAAGTTATAGTTTATGGTCTTAACTGACAATGAGACACAATTTTTTAAATTCAGTTCAGATGATCCTGTCATGAGTTATGCTGACAACGGGACAAAACGAAAGGTCACCGGAAATGACGTTAAAATGGCGGAGTTTTGAATATTTTCCTTTGAAGATTTTAGAAATTCTTTTTCAAATGGATATCTTTAAGACAGTAAAAAGTTTCAATAATCGTACATTGTGCACCGCGGAGACGAGGAATAACGAATTTAACATCGCGCAAGGAGTTATATGAGCCCTCGTCTCCAAGGTACACACGATAATTTATATACCAAGACCGCGATTCCCTCGCTTTTTCAAGCGCCTTTTTGGGGATGAGAATCTCGTCCCCAAAAACACGTCTTCGTCTCGTACTGTAAACATCGCGCACGGCGTTAAATTCGCCTTTCCTCGTCTCCGCGGTGCACAATGTACTATAATTTATGAAATAAAAGAAATTCTTGAAAATATACTTTTTTTCGACGAAACCCATGTAACACCTTAAGTCTTTTTTAATTTCAAATGTCTTTGTATTCATTGTCTGGGTAACTTTCTAATCTTTCTCGCATTGGTATTATTGAACTGTGAACTTAAATAATAAAGAGAAAAAGTTAAATTAATGCCCAATTGAAGAGCTTCTACAAGAAACAGGGAACGAACATTATTTATGAGCTTGATTTTATTATTCAGGACGTACGCGTGTCACACGAACGAGGGAATAACGAGAAACTTGTCAAACTCGACTTGTCATTTTTTCCTATTTTTAAAATTTGAAAATAAATTTATAGCTTATGTTTATATGATTATTCATATTTTTGATAATCAATCGCTACTTGCTACTGTTGTTAGTTTACTCAAATTATCCTGAATATTTTTTAAGCATGATAATTTCCTATCATATCTGCATAATTATTATTTTTGTTAAAACTATAATTATTGTTCAAATTATTTTAAGACCATAGAAAATATGTATTGTTATTGTTTTCTTACAATAAAAAGGTTCAGAAGAAATATTCATTTTTTAATTATTATTTGAAGGGTATTTTAAAATGACTTATATTTTTCTCGTATTATAAATGTCAACTCTTTCTAGCTCAATTAATTTTAACGATCCTGACCACGCTCTAGACTGAACGGCTACTTTAAACGATGTCATTAAGGCTGCACTTAGAAATTACATATTTATCTCGATGAGTGAGTAAAAGCGAAAAAAGAATAACTATTCGTGAATTATTAATGTTTGTAGGAAAGAAAAAATTGGTGAGCAATTTGAATATTGAAAAAAAAAAATTTTATTCTAAAAATTGGTCTTTGATTTCTCGGCCATCGATTTTTACCACTGACTTTTTTATTTTTAAAGTATTTTTTGAGTACTTATGCTTGCTTTGTAGTTTTTTTTAAATATATATACTTTTACCTTTTTTTTGTCGATTTTCACAGTACTGCTTTTTATTTGGATGTTATGTTTTTTGCCTCAATTTTTTCGCACAAAAATAACAAAAAAAAAATTGAAGCTTCCAGGCTCGTGATTAATCATTCTTTCACATCTATGTATACACGTGGAGAGAGATGTGATGAATATAAATACGAAGGTATAAAAGAGCGTCTGAAATATCGCCGTCATCGACACTCGGCTCTTGCTGGCCCTGTAATTATCGCGAGAAGTGCCGAGAAAGCTTTATAAACAATTTGACGCGAAGCGATAGTTTTTTTTTGTCCAAAAAATAGGAAAAAAAATTTTTAACGCGCATTTTTTACCGATTAAAATTTCGATTAAAATCAAGGTGGACACCATATTTTCTCCTTAAATTTTACGTTTTCTCCTCGACGATCTCAAGCAATTTAAAATAAAACAAACTAACAAAAAAATGTTTCGTGAAAAATGATTTATAAAAAAATATGATTAGTTCCGATTTGTTATTTATTTTTTTTATTTGTTAATATTCTTTATTAACAATGTTTCATATTGTTATTATTTATATTACATTTTCATTGTTCAATTTATATGTCACTTTTTTCTGCATTTACGATCTTTCAAAATGGTATAATAGTTGTAATTATTTGTTGCATTCAATTTAGCGTGTCAAATCGATTTTCCCGCCGCGATATTCTCTTCCTCAATCCCGCAAGTACAAAAGCGTTGTGTTGTTTTCTTTTTTATTTCGCAAATTGTACGAGCTCCAACGTATTTATACCCGTAGAATTATTCTCGGATGATCCCTGCGAAGAGAAGCTTCCTCGCTTTCCGCTCTTCTCAGAACGCGTTAAAGGAAAATCGAATGATTGGACTGTGCAAAACTTTTTTCATTAAAAAAAAAAGTTGAACCAAGGAAGTTTTTATTTTTTAAAAAACAGACTTTTGAAAAAAAATTGAATATTCAATATACTCATTAATAAATTTGTGAATGACGACGTTGTCTTGGCAAGACATGAAATTTCATTTTAGACAAATAAATTTTTAGATCAATTTTTCGAAAACTCAGAATATATTTGGTTTATAATAACAATTATATGAACCTTAAAAACTTAGATTTCATTTTTGTTTTCAGATAAAAAGCCATAAAAAAGTAATTTTTAGCCAAAAAAGAATCAACAAATTATATTGATATATACTTGTTTAAAACGTTTCCAGCACGAGTGCGAAAGAATTGCGGCCTCACAGCTATGGGATTACAGAATTAAAAGAGCAAACTTTGTTCAAGAAAATTGTCAGTGCGAATGTTTTCAGAAATAATCAAAATAAGAAAAGTCAAAATTATGGTGAATTCACTGCGAATTAACGATGCAAACATGTAATTTTGTCAAAAAAAAGGGTAGAGAAACCTACGTTACCGACTCGCCTTAACTAGTAATCATTTCTCTCAATTTTCTCTCTCGATTCGCTTCCTACTCGCGTAACACATTTCCGAGGAGACCCTTGTGCAAAGAAAAAGTTGAATGGAACTCGAACCGATTATTACGACTCCCTTCATTTAGATCCGAGTCGATAATCATGACCATTTTCACCTTATTCCATTTTTTCAACAGTTTTTGACTTCTGTACTAGAAATGTTCTTCGCTATTTCTGTATGGTTTTAAAAACAGTTTTGAATTTCTTTTGAAAATCGTTGGAATTTTTATCTACTTTTTAGATATTTTCAATAATATTTACATAGTAAAAAAATTTTCTTTATTTTTTACACTATTATTCAACTTTTAATTGACGTGAATAATTTTCTTTTACTAAATAATAAAAAAGAAATTCTACCAGCTTCGAGCACGAAAAAATCCAAGCTTGGGGAAATGACAGGAGCGAGCCCAGGTATTCAGGAAACTCGAGTATGAATTACGACGAGTGAAGATTATGCGGAGCAAAATCTTGAACGTGGCCAATTAAATTTTTGGTTCATCCTCTGCCTTCTCATTTGTGTGCTGACCACCTCGTTATTTGCGCTGCCGAAACAGAAGCATGTCTCGAATTTGGTAGCTCGATCCTCGATATAATTAGGGCCTTATCGAATTCAATTCGGGATCCCAATAATTCATTCATTTTTATTCAAGATTTATTTATCGGGGCTCGTAACTTGGTGGTCCAAAAGTTGAAATTTTCAGTATGAAGATAATAGAAAAAATTACAAAAATATTTTAAAAAGTAATAAAAAATATAAAAAATAACGGAAAAACCGTTAAAGATTTCAAGGGATATAAGAATATTATAAGAAAACATCTAAGATGATAAAACGTTATGAAGAATCAATGGCCATGAAAACATCACGTTTTGTCCTTGAAAATAGTTAAATTATCCGGGTCATTCCAAGTGGTCTGGAATTGGCAACACCTGACCCAACGGTACTCGGGTCTGACCCGACTCTTAAATATTCGCCGAAAATTGCATCATTACAAGATCACAAGGAGGAATGTTTCAGATCGATACATGAGCTAAATTTATTCAACGGGAAAGGAGCGCGAAGAAGGTGCCAGTCAGATAAGACCTCGAAAAAAGGACTTGCCGAATTTATGGAGCAATCCCGTTTTGTGTGCATTAGCAAGCCTTTGGATCGTTCTGACCATACCTCTTCCTCTTATCTCGCTCTTCGCCACTCTGCCAGAAAAGAGAAAGCTTCTTTTTTAACACAGATTCAATCGCTCATATTTAAAATAGCAATTTTCCGAAATATTTGGTCCACTTATTAATTGTTAGATTTTCTTTCCACTCTTTACATTGATTTTTAATTTTTTCACAATTTTTCGTATAATTTTAACTTCTCCCACCACTGGAACTCCTTGCGTGACAAATGAGATCGTGCCTTTGCATATCACATCCGAAATATTAAACTCACATAAATTAGATGCACTCAGCCCGAGGCGAACAACTTCCAGACCAACGGCTCACCGAAATTACAACTCGCTTACCCTCACCCTTTTTCCTTCCGGCAAAAAAGTCACTAACGCACTTCCAAATGGCGACAACCAAAGATTATTTCGATATGAGGGTAGAGATGAAGAGTTACATCGATAGTTAGTTTTAAATTTAATGTTGGAAAATTCTACAAGCTTTTCCAGAAAAAGTTCATCAACAGTTGATGACACGTGATACATAAAATGACAATGTGTTAATTAACAATATTACGGAAGCTCAGTTCCAAAATTCATAGCCAGACCGCAAACCCTACGTCGACGGATGTGCTGGTAGGGTCAGTATCAAATTTTGGAACGCATACTAAATATCACTGTAATATTTACGCATTAAATTCAAACTCGTGGATAGCTGTCATGTATGTAGTCTAAACTCATGCATGTCTAGATTTGACATTCCTTGACCTTGAAACGACCTTCTTGACCTTTTTAGGTTCTAAGTTAACTTCGATACAGAAGACAACAGTAGAAATAGCTAATCCACACCCTAGTAGGATGAAAGCGAACTTCAAATCCTGTATCGTAAGGACCTTGTATTTCCTCTCTATGCTATGGTCATCATAGGCCTTGATTTTTTCTTTTTCCATTCTGTGATAAATGCGGATATGGGTTCGGATGATGTGTACTTCAAATAATCTTTGAAACATAGCATCGATTTTTTGTTGCAAAGGCCAATCCTTACGAGTGCCCCAAACCAATAGGTATTCAGCAATTGGGTTTTCAGACGTATGGAGCTTGAAGTATGAAGCATCTTTCCATAAGTTTTTATCGAGTCCAATACAGGCTGTTAAGGGGTTCTCCACGACAAACTTGGTGCAGTTGTAGTCGTCAGCATCATGGTATCGCCCTTGGAATTCTGGGAAATTGAAGTAGTTCTTGTAAACTTTCCAACCATAGATTTCGTGATTGGAAGCTGCCAAATCCTCGAGAGTATCGATTTCTGGTAAAGAAATCTTCGATGCAAGTAAGGATGAAATACTTCCAGCCAAAATCCCATGGATAATGACTCCTACGATCAGCAGACAACCCATGTAAACTCTTGAAGCAATGGAGCCTGGAATTCTTACAAAGCCAGAATTGCTTACGATTCGTACAACTTCCAAAATTGCCAACCAAAAGCTCTGACCAACTAAATACTTCAAGATGATTGAACTGATGATGAGAACAATCACGATGATGATCTTGGTGGTCCGATCGAAAATTCCAAGGATTTTGCTCCATTGTCCTTTAACGCCACTGTGCTGGGTCATTATCTGCAAGAATGCATGTTTGTGGGGATAAAGCCAAGTAAGATTCGCAATGGCTGATACTCCACGTTCTATCATTTCGATGTCGCTGTTTGATTCGTAAATGCCCGTTAGGACTCCATTGACTGTTCCATTCTCTGCGACCAAACCAAGGTGCTCATGATGTGGGTATACCGTAAACTTGAGAGTTGCATTCAGTTTGCCAAATACCAAATTGAATAGAGTTATTTTTTCATACTTAGCGATCTCATTACTTTTCACAGCAGTATCATTCCAGACATCTTTGTCTCTGGCCGTAACCAGTACTGCATGACCTCCTAAGTCATTCAATATGTCAAAATCCAAATGGCCACATATGTGTTTATTTTCCGTGTATTTTAAGGAAAACATCGACCAATAAGGATAATCCGTGATCATGACCGTATTTTCCAACCTCCAGGGCTTCGGCATTATGTTATTATAAGGATTGAACCCAAAAATGGTAATTCCTTTACTGCCATCGGTACATAAGATATTAGCTCGCAGAATATCCATCGACCAGGCTATTTGCAAGAATTCCATGGATCTTGAACAATCTTCTGCATTGGCCGGCCACACTACCAGATAGAAACTCGCAAAACAATTCCACCAACGTGTCATCTTCATGTCAGTCAAGATTTTTTCCAGATGTAAGGTCGTGGCAGCCCAGACAATGAATACACGAATTCTGTACATATTTAGTGGTTCCACTGGAGTCAACTCCACTCTCCTAGTATCTTGGCTTACCAAAACTATGGAAACATGTGCTTCTTTAGCCAACGCGATTACTAAATTTTCTGGGACGTTTCCGGCGATACCTGCTACGTTAGGCTGATTTTGATGACACTGCTTGATTATCCAAACCTGGAAAAAATCGACCTCACAATGTCTAATCAAAGTTTCAATAAAGTTTATTAAGAAGAGCGCATTTTTTATAATTTACCAGGGGGTCCAGCAACGTTGATGAATTCTTCAACTCCGATAACTCCAAAGAAAGTTCACCAAAGGATACCCTAATTACCAGTTGCACCATGAACGATATTGAAAAAAAATTGAAGAACAACATGATAACTTTTAGTATGGAAAAACTTCAGCAGGAGTCGAGAATAGACTAAGACCATGCAAGACGATCTTTATGAATATATATATAGAAACAAATTCATAAAAAATTAAAGAATACCAAAACTGTTCTGGTGATTTGTTTTCTCTTCTTGGAACAAAATTGCGAGCTTTTCATTTGGGAAAAGCTTCGACGTAAAATGACATATCATTTGGGATCGAATTTTTTGATGAGATTGTCCACTCGGAGAAATAAAAAAAGGAACAGTCTGAAACTGGCACGTATAATTTGGAGAGGAGAACGGACAAGAAATGCAGTAAAGAGAAAATTGGCTTTCACTTCATAAATCAGAAGGCTGGTGAAGAGCAACGGGACAAAAAAAGAAAGAGATCGATGGAGTTATTACTTGCTTTCGAAAATGGGAGAGGAGAAGAAAAAAATTATTAATTCATGATTCGTTATTTCGAAAAGGGTGAATTTCGAGAGTGCAAGAGACAAATACGAGAATCCATTATGTATTCTCAATATGGAGAGAAAAGTATAAGCTATGCAAATGAGAAACGGTCACCCGAGACACTTTCTGCTCATCGATTTCAGGTTGCCTTGGTAGTCGTTGTTTTCATGTTTTTTCTTCAAAGGCTTTTGTAGCTTCTTCCAAATCAGTAGCTATCACTTCTAATGTTGTCTTTTTAACGTTGACTTTTGTGAAACCTTTTAAAGGTTGTTTACTCTAATAATAGTAGTTTGTGCACCATTTTTGGTCTACTACAAATCTGTATTACATCATTTTAGGTGTAATTTCAGATTGACTACTCTAAAGACAAAACTACAGGTGAAATCTGTTCCGTTCTTTAATAAAAATAAGTTCGTCATAAATGTGTTTTAAAATATTCAAGGTCAACTTTGAAATCCGTTACTTCAAGGAATCAATGAGAGAAATGGATTCCATTTTTGAGTAAAAGTGAATGTGGATCAATGAAACCTATCATTGCAGGTTGCTAACGAATGGTTTTTTTGAAATTAAAATATCCTATTAAACGGATCTTGAGGGGGTTCATTGAACAGATGTTATCAGATTAAAATCTAAATTCGAAATATATTTTAATTTCGATAATACTGGACATTTTTTGAAGTATACCTCATCGACTGATTTTTTAAGAAATTTAATATCAGAATACGTAAATTTTGTACAGAGTCTTGTGGTACGATGATAATCGAATCACTCGTTTAATCGAAAGTTGAGTTCCTATATTCTTCAATCAGACTCGTCGGAAATTTTTCGATTATCTCCTTTTAGTTTATTTAAACATCAAAGATTCCATTACAGTCTTAAAAAATGCATGTTATCTAACAATTGTTTTGTAGAAAAGTGATTTCATATGTAAAAAACGTGAAAATTTCTCGCAACTGTCGATGTCATGGATGAAATTAGACGATGACGATGAAGTCAACTTTATCTTCAATATTATTCTCGTTAGAATTTTTCCAGTAATTTTCACTGGGATATTTCAAAGTGTAGTAACCAATATTTTTTATATGATCCAAAAAGTAAAAAAATAATATTTTAAAAAATTTTCTACACGGGCTGTCAGTTGGTTAGTGCATCCTTGATCAATCATCTGAAACTAATTGTTTTCGAGTGGAAAACACTGAAATATAGTTCGAATGATATTAGATTGTACCACTTTTTACTCAGTACATATAAATTAGTTTCATAAATAAATTCCAAGTACCTTATTATAAATTTTACAAGATCCATTAGAAGGCAGTCATTTGAAAGTCTATTGGGTGTACTTGAGAATTATCGTAGATTTTTTTATTTGTAAAGATCAATGCCCTCATCCTGAAGTCATTTTGAAGCATTGGTTTTGTAAATGGTTTTGAGGGTTGCCATTCATAGGTCTGTCATTCTAATATCTATTATTCACATTTCTGTAATTTAAAAACCTGTTATATAAATGTCTGTATTATTTTTATCTTAAAAACTCATTGAAGTCTGTAATCCGTACTTCTAATGGATTGTTGATTCTTTATTTTTGAGAATAGCGGGATTTGAAGTATGCACGTGTCAATAATAAATAATCAGTAAATGTTTGACGTATGAATTGTGGTTATTCCCAATGGTAGTCATTTCCAAAATAAAAATACAAACTTAAAAATTGGAAAAGTGAGTTAAATTATTGAAAAATTATTCTATGTAAAGAAAAGTTTGTGTAAGTTCTAAATTAAAAAATGTGATGGTAAAAAGGTAAATTACGCGACTGCTATTATTTAAAAAATTTCATGTTGTGTATAGTATTTCAAGGTTTTTCATTGATGTTTTCTCATTCTCTAACTACCAGGAAATTCTATCTTGTCAGCAATGTAATTCCAAAATGTTCAGAAAACACACGCTTGGCCTTTCTTTGGGTTCTACATTCTCGTTTTACGATAATAAAATTTGATGGACACCGAAACGTGATTTTGTCAAGTGTTCGTAATTATTGGACGCCCAGAAAAAACATCGCTGAGATAAAGGATCGTGCGTACGAAAACCAAGAAAAATCTCATCCAAGAGCCGGGTGCTTCGAATTACAAAACGAGTGTTATGCTAATATTAACGTTCTGTTGAAAAATTCAGGATTCACGACTCAAGAGACTTCCCCTTTTATTTATTTTTCAGCTTTTTTCTCTTTTTTTTAAATTCTCGATCCATATCCACACTTTATGACACTACCGAAATTATAAAATTATCCAAAGTGCCACGTACGTGTAATATCTTCATAAAAATTTATGCCAACGTGCCTACAGAGCATCTTGTTCTCCCTCTCTCTCTCTCTCTCTTACTTTCTGTCAAAAAAACATCCAAAATCATCCAAAAATTGTCCAAGGAGGGATTTTTTACGAGATCGATACTCAAACCAAGCCAACGAAAAATCACCTGCAAATTCATATTGGTTTTTGGATAAAAATTGATCGGGAACGAGATTCCGGCTGTTATGTTAATTTTATATCGTGTCGAAAATTTTTGAAAAAAAAGAGTAAGGCTCCCGTTTCACAATGAAAAAAAATGTCCCGCAGCATCATTATATTTTTATGATTAATAATACGAAAAATTTATATATCTAAAAATGAACTTTTCTAATCATTAAAAATTACTAATTTTTTAAAATTGATTATAAAAAAAATAAACATGGAGTAATCATTTCATGATTATTAGAATACTATTTTTGAAATAAATAAATAATTATTTTTTATCGACCATCAATCTTGAAAAAATGGTCCATGGAATTGTACAATGTTGAGAAAAAAGAAAATGATTCGATTTCACTAAAAAAACTTTTTGCGAGAAAAAGTGAAAATTTTGAAAATAAAGGCTAATTTTCAATATTTGCGGACAAATAATAAGCTTGAATAAATTTTGTTTCACGAGCGTGAAATGTGTACAGAGAAAAAAGTGTCAAGAGTGTTGTCTTGGTGATTGGACATCTGTCACTTTTGAAAAAAAAACCGTTTGCACGAAGGAAACGTGCATGCAAACACGACACTCGAGTGTCGAGGATCTCTTCGTGGAAAATGCTTGACGCTTCGAATATGGCTCGTCAAGAATCTCAGGTCGTGAAAAAAATGTTTTACCCACAGGTACAACATTAAAAAATATATAAATAACAACAATTATATTTTTGTTTAAGAAAAAAATGTACACTAAATTATTATTTAAATTATATTAATATCGATATTATAAAAAATAAATAAATATTTAGGTAAATTAGTTGATCAAACATGTACAATATTTCATTGTCGGGGCGGGGTTGAAATTCCACACTGTAAATGACCAGAAAGCTCAAAATTCCGAAATTATTAATAACGAGTCCTTATACTTCGTTGGATAATTTCAATACTAAAATTCGAAGTTTTGAGCCTTCTGGTTTTTTCAAGTTTGGAAATCAACTCGGCCCCTCATTGTCTCACTATAATATTTTTAAAATAATAACAACAATATATATCCGTATGTTTAATTGGTTAATATATCATGCCTTAAATATCAATTAGGGATTCACTCGGATCACATCCTACCTCAAGTCGCGAAACGAGAATATTATTCGTGTTTTTTATTATTATTAATATTATCATTATTTTTTAAATCTCAGAAGTCCGTAACGGTAACAGGGATCTCGAAAAGAGGAAAAAATGTAAATACCATAAATCGATACAAATCGATGGAAGTTATGAGTGCGAGACCCGGAATTTTTAATTAGCCAAGGATAATTAATATTCGACATTATCAGATTCAAAAATTTCGGACGCTTTTGTCTGACATAGAAATTGAAAAAAAAGCACTGAATAAATGGTTTCGCGAGTTATAAAATAAGAAATTGTAAACAATAGAAAAGGATTATATTATTCAAAAATTAAAGGATAATAAAATTTAAAAAATTGTAATTAATTTAAATTTAAGTCTTCTTTCTCTGAAAGGAAATTAAAATTCATGAAACTAGAACTTCGAATTCTGCGGCATCTCAGGAGTGATTCATGGCATCACCTCGGCCATCTTTCCGTCTTGGACGGACGAAAAATCGTTCAAAGTTTATCGAACTCCAATTTCCTACGATTTCTTCGTTTCGCATGGTAATTTCTCGAAAAATTTACATTTCAGGGTTTCGATTCCAGATTTCATCTTTTTTCGCTCCAAAATTTAATGTGCAAGAAACCAAATAAAAAATCAGCCCGAGTCAACAAGAATTATGTACAGGTCAAACTTTTCAACGAATATCCGTCTTTTTACAATTATCCAGTTTTTATATAATTTTATTTTAATTTTTATTATCTCTCATTAAATTGAAAATTAATTCGACAAACAATAAGTTTTGTAGAGAAATAAGTTTTGTAGAGAAAATAAAAAAAATCTCATTGAAAAATATTCGAATGGATATTAATTTAAAATTATTATTTATTCACCGGTGTTACGCGAGAAAACTCTTTCGGGATTTCACCGGTGCACCTGAGCACACATCGTAACCCGAGAGGAAATAAAACTCGCCTCTTTTATTGTAGAGTCTTTTTTTGTTGGCACTAGACTGTCTACGAGAGTAAATTGTTTCAAGTATCGAATAACTTTTTTTTAAATTTTTTATTATTATATTATTTTTAACAGTTTTATAAATTTGTTTAAATTTATATAATGTTAATTTACTTGGTTACGTACTAATTAAACTTTTAATATTTTTTGGTTATTTTTTAAGTTAAGCTTAACATAAATGGGTAAATAGATAAAACGTTATGAATAACAAAATTTATTAAAATATAGTTCATTAAATTTTTTTATATTTGTTGAGTTACCTTGGAAGCGTTGGCACAAATAAAGGATGTGTTCAGATAGTAAATGGACTTCTTGGGTCATGAATGCTGCGCAATCGTAGACAGTGTGTTATCTAGAAAAAAAAAGCATTAAATTGTATGTACGTATTCCATCCATGAAAATATGTATCTGTTTGAATATTTAAATTATTAAAATATAGTTTTATACTATTAAAAGTAACCGAATGCCAATGGGAATGTTTATTTATATACATGTATTTAGATAAATAATTTGATACAAAAAACATTTCAAAAAATTTTCAAGTCCAATGAAAACTAAAAGAAATAACGAACTGAAATTCAAAAAATTCCAACACACTTGTCTTTGATATACAATATATGTTGAGTTTATATTTATATGTATAAGATTTTCTCTCTGGTCCAAATATTGACAGGCACGAAAATTGGATGCAGATTCTGTGCATTTTTATTGCGCTCTCATATATACAGACGCGCATCAGGTGGCCGGTAAAAAATTCGCTTGGAGAAAAAAAGCAAAAGCAAAATATTAATAAATGCATATATTTACACGCTCGAACGAGACACCGAATATAAAAAATCCGCAATGATAAAACGAAATTTAGAGGCGCATATCTGCACCCCAAATTTTTTTTTTTGGAACACAATATAAATATTTCGCGACAATAATAAAAGTGTCCAGGAGTAAATGATTTTTGAACAGAATATTTTTTATTTTAATTTTTGGACTCATATACAAAGAAGTTCAAAATTATTGCACTTTTGTTTTTCCTTATTTATTATTTAACGTTTATATTATCTATGCCATTTACTGACATATAATATTATCCATTTACAATACTATTGTTATTTTATGATTTTTATTTTAAAAATTGGTATTTAATTGTTTTTATTTTAAAAATTGTTATTTAATTTTTATTTTGAGAATCGTTATAAATAAAATTTTTATAATATTATTTGATTTTTTATCTTCATTCTTACATCGTTCATTATTTTTTAGAAATACGTAGTCATCACATTGGCACCTTAAGACCTGACTTTTTGTATGCTTATTTTTTTCTTCATCTTTATTCCCACTACAATTTCACGTTCCTTCAGACTCTTGACCGATATTACCCGACAAGAGAAAAAAGATATATGAGACAAATGACACTTCACTAGAAAAATTATTTATATTTACTATACTCAAATGAATTGTTTTCTATTATTTATTCAACCTACATTATAAAAATATTGATAAATGCAATTTTTCTGATTTTTCATTCTTTGTTTTTTTTAAGTCATCAGTTTTTTTTATAGATAATTATCATATTGGCATCTGGAGACTCGTCATTTTTTATATTTTCTCAATTTTTATTTATATTTTCTCAATTTTTATTTATTTTTTCTCAATCTTTACCCTCGTTACAATTTCACGTTACTTCAGACGCAATATTACGTCTGTCCAGACAGAGATATGAGGCGAATAAGAGAGAGAGAGAGAGAGAAGCACACGTGGCATTTATCCGAAATAAAGATAAGCTCTAACGAGTAGCGATTTTTTTTTCTTCATTCCGTCCTCCCATTTATTCTGTCGATTTGTGCCTGAGGTACCTTCCTCCACTTTTACCCCACTCGAGAAATCCCCCCCCGCCCCACCTCCAAAAAGGTTGTAATGTTTTTTTTTCATTTTTTATATTTTTCGTTTTTTTCCATCTCTCTTTCTCTCGCTTTAAGAAAAATAATGAGAAAAATTTAATTGAAAAAAATATTGTTACTAAAAAAACGGGATAAACGAAAAGAATTTAAGGCTCATGTTTGTTAACATGCGAATTAATGTTATTTGTAGAGTGTAATGATAATTACAGAAAAAAAGAGAGAGAAAGAGAGAGAGAGAGAGAGAGAAAATTATGCAAATTTAATTTGGGCCTCGATATTTATGGTTATTTAGTCTGAATATCTTTTTAAAGGACTTCAAGTATTTTTAATTAAAATGAAAATATGCATTTTGAGATATTTGAAGGTTTTTATTTCGTAAAAAAACATGAATAAATTTTTGTAAAGATATTATTATAGATTTAATTATATTTAAGACGCAATTATAAAAATCAACAAGAACGTTTTCAGACGTAAAAAATAAATTGTTTTTTGTTTCTATAGGGAGAGGGGGGGGGGGCAAAATGGGGTACCCCAAAAAATTGGTGAAAATTTTCATTATTTCAAAAGTTTATAAAATTTAGTATCAAATAGTTTTTGCTTTGCTAAGGACATTATATTTGCCGGATTAAAAACCCATTTAAACAAAAATTAGAAATAACAATCAATGAACATAGCAGATCGAGAAAGAACATTCTCTTTGGTAATGAAACACATTTAAATAGAAATGAAAATAAATTATGAATTAATTACTTGAAATAAGGCATAAAAGCTAATAATAAGTCAACAAATTATGAGGAAAACATTTTTTTCTTACTTTTTCGAAGCGTATCCCATGCATTTCCCCCCCCCCCCATACCCTATATAAAAAATGTATATATTATGTTTTTTCATTAGAATAAAAAATTTAATCGTTATTTATTATAAATATGTGAAGACAATCCAGATAATTTTAATTAAAATGACAATGTGGATTTTCAACTTTTTTGCTTCATGAAGAAACCATTTTTGATAAATTTTTCTATATTTAATTTTAATTAAGAAAAGATAATTAAATTCAAAAAGAACGTTTCGATACTTAAAAAACAAAATTAATTTTTATTCCTTTTAAATTCAAAAGAGTATTTAAATATTTTTTATTTGGGTGAGAATAAGGGAAATACTTGAAAATCGTAAAAAGAATGGTGAAATTTTCGTGAGGAATAAAAAATCGAAAGATATAAACCTTTTTGTTATTCTTTTTTATTGTTTTTTTTATGCTTTGTGATCGTGTATTCGAGAGGACTTTAATTTTTTAATTGAGAATTAATGGTCGATCTTTCGTCTCTTATCGGGAGCCAGATGGAATTATTTCGCGTTAGTACTCTTTTCGTAAAATAAAATAAAAATAAATCAGGAAATAAAAATTCAGACCCCCGAGAAATCCGCGAGACTTTTTCTTCGCATTTATGACATCGTAATTCGTTGCCTTACACTTTGGACAATTTTTCGGAGAAGCGTCGAGCCTCTTAACATTTCAAAGTTACGAGTCTCAATCTTGTGTACAATTAAATTTTACATATTGAAAACAGAAAAAAAATTAAAAATCGTTCAAAATTTCATAATTTTTTTAACTATTAATAAAAATAGAAAAAAATTGAAAATCTTGAGAATCATTAACAACATTTTTTTTAAATATTAATAATTTAAAATATTAATAATTTAAAATATTAATAATTTAAACAAAAAAGTTTATAACTCAGAAATTCATGAGAAAAATAATTTTGTTAAAATTGAAAAAAAAATTAAGAGGATCCTGCGTCATTTCGATATCGGATTACACGATTTTTTTATATCTTGAGTGTACCGGAAGTCGTATAACGTGAACATTTTGACGTCACATACAGAACTGTTGGTAACTCACTTCAAAATTTATTTAATTTTTTATCTCATTTTTTTCGCACTAAAAATTCTTGTCGAGTCGTTTCGCCGCTGTTTTTTATTTTTTTTGTCTTTTTTGGTACCTTTTGCATCATTTTTGGTCCTTCGCGTCTTAAAGATTCATCCGCTCGGCTTCGAGATGCCTCAAGGTACAATTCCCGAGTTCGTCGCCCATATTATTATGCCGGTAAGAAAACATAAAGATGAAAGCTAAAAGAGACGTCAGATTGAAGTATTCTTGCCTCCTTTATTATTACGAGACACGAAAAAACATATTTTGAAACGTTTTATCTAAATTTTATTTACGAATTTTATAACCATTTTCACTTCGTTCTATGTTCGTTATTTCAATTAGTAACAGCCAAAGCATTTTGTTTGAAGAGTCATTATCAGTTTTTTGTTAATTTTTTTTGTCATGTATTTTGCATTAGGGAATTTTTAATTTATTCTTCACGATTCAAAAATATGATTACGGAATTAAATAAATATAAATGAAGAATTAATTGTTAACCATTTCAATTCTAGAATATCAATTTTCATAGAAATTAAGGACATACTGGAGACACTATCCCTGACAAAAGTGACTTTTTCACAATGAATTGTTAAAATGTAGTCTTCGGGTTTTTCTTACAAAGTTGCAACGTTTTATTAACAATTTTCATATTATTTATTGTTTAAACAATGAAAAACAAAGATTCGAGAAAAAATTGTTTAAACTCGGTTATTAACATTTGTTATGTGTACTGATAGTAAAAAAAATATCAACAAGACACCATCGTTTTAATCAATTTTTAAGTACTTTTAAAGACGAAAATTTCTTTTATTATCAGATAAGTGGATAATTTCTCAAAAACTGTTTGGTTCAATTTGATAAAATTTGGCAGAAAGATTCTTTAATATTTTAACATTTTGAGAAAAAATTTACAGGTAACTACTACCGTTTTTTTCGATATTTACAACTTATTATAATTTCGAATACGTATAACATTCAATTTGTTATAACTTTTGAACGGTTTAGTGAATTGAGTTGAAATTGGCACAGAAGCATTACAATTGTATTATCAGTGATTGGTCAAATTTTTAAATTTTCATCACGTTACGAATTATCGCCAGGAAAAAAAAGAAAAATAAAAGAAGAAAAGGAAGAAAAAAATGATGTTATTTAAATGTATTTTTTAAAAATTTTTATTTACTTTATTCTATATTTATTGCTCAAATTAGCAATAGCACAAGCATTCTGTGTCGATAGCCATTATCTCTTTTTGTTTTTTTGCTTCGTGACTTTTTCATTTGTTAATTTCAAAATTTTGTTTTTTTCCTTCTCACAACTGTTACGTCCTGAGTTTGTAACTGGTAAAATTTTGAGGCTCGAAAATTGTTAATTTTATTTCTATCGCCAACCGGATGCGAATCGAACGAATTCGAA
>JAPYYX010003227.1:0-11819 GCA_030522605.1 Cremastinae sp. B BG-2022a | reverse complement strand
CAAGTTTTACAACATATTTTCTACTACAGCTTGGAGTATAATCCCGTAAATGTACTTGCCTCATTTTTTTACAGCATATGTGCTGTTTTTTTGTAGATTAGATACATATGCGGATGCATTTACGTTGCACAAATGCACGACAGCAAGTTGGCTTTCCCATTTGATTCACAAGGTAAACAGAAGGCATCAGGTCAGCAAATTAATCTTGAGCATGGATATTCGGGCATACAGCACATACAAAAGTCCCATCGCGATGATGATCAACTTCGTGGAAAGTCATGAGCCGCTCAAGCAACGTAATTTCTTCGTCTAATCCAAGAAACGATATTACGAAGAAGTCAAAATGAAAATAGAAGAGATAAAAAAACTCCCACGATCGAGCTAGTAAAACGATTTTCCGAATTTGTGGATGCTTTGAGAAATTCAGCATGCCCCCGCGAGGAATCTTCGCGAGAGAGAGAGAGATGCATTTTTAGAGACATACCTTTGGCGTGCATAATCGCTAATTCTCTTAATCCCGCGCGATTCGAGACTAGCGTCTCTCTATTTATGGCTATGGATCAGAAACTCGAGGGGAATCCTTCTTGTATGCACACCCAATTTTCACGTGTACGTACTCCGTTGCTGATACCGAGACACGCCTGTGAATTTTCTCATGATGATCGAGCTGTTTGAACTTTTGTGACGTTTTCCTGACGTTACAGCTTTGATTCACGAAATGCGTAACATGTCTTATCACGCTTTTCCAGGCGGCAGTTATATTGTCATGATTCGTACCACTTTTTGTGGCGCCAGTCTTTCTAATTTAGGCGCCAAATTTTTCATAATTTACTTTGTACTTTAAGCAAAGTAATAAACAATAACGACCCACACATTAAATATAATTCATATCAAACGTGTCTAGGATTTTCCGAGATTTCTATCAAAAGTAAGAATTTAGATTTAGATTGGATTTAGGTATTTCCCAATCTGCCGGAAAGTTTCAGATAGTGACTAAGAAATGATAAAAAAATTATATCGGGTTTAGAGTGTGACTCTCGTGCGGATTAACCTGGAGGGAAGAATTGTCATTATTGGATGATGAACTCACCTTTATCCTGTTGGCGAAATTGTAAAGATACAATAATGTGAGATGTATCTGCGTATACGTGTGTGCATGTAAAATTTTATAAGGAGCAGAGCGAGAACTGGAAGGGAAATCAGAGCTGGGTAAATCAGGCAAGAGAAAGAGGCGGGGACGCAACGTGTAGCGCGTTGCGAGGATCCCCATCTCGCTATCTTAAAAACTTATAAACCCGACAATACTTTTCCGGTTATACGACCAAGCTGAGAATCCAACGTCGATCGATGAGACGTCAAAGGCGCGTGTACTACGTACGTACGAGAATGTTTACACTATCCCATATATAAGAACCAAGCACGAGGGTTTGACAATCTCAGTTTGCGAACTCCAGCAACTTAGCGAACATCATCACTCAAGTGGCTTTTGATCGATACACCATTGAGTGAAACTATCATTTTTCAGTCAATCCTGAATTATTGAGCAAAAAAAAGCTTCGCATTTTTTTTAACTGAGAAACTAAAACAATTGACCGATCTGACAAAGCGATTTGTTAGACAGTAACTGAATTTCGAGTTAACCAATTGTTCATAATTTAATAATATTAAAAAGTTTCTACAGAAACTTGAAAAGTGTACAAAATTTAATTGTACAGCCGTAGAGAAAAAAAATTTTTGTTATCAATATACAAAATGAATTTCGTAACGTGTTCGTTCGCCGTCGCGTTGATTTCGACGAGTGTGTTCGTTTCGGGTGCACCAAGTCATACAAAAAGTTCGTTGACACCTTCGTGGCACTTACCCTGCGGTGAGGTACTCGAGAGTTCTGCCGCGGACGCGAGCAGAGATGACGACGGACTCAAGGCTAGCCTCGAGAGCATCAAACTGCAGCATCAACTGACCATGAACGATTATCTAAATCGAGACTACGATTTTCTATACGAGGGCATTAAATTCGGCGTGCAAGACCATCAATACATACCGAACTGGGTGCCCGGAAAGAAAGATGTTAACATTGTGAAAAATCTTATGTCATCGAACTCTCAAACGGTGAGTAATAAAAAATATTTCTTGACAGATTAAAGCCCATTCAAAAAGTCCTAGCACTTAATAAAACACGTCGCGATAATAAAAAAAAATTTTTTTGCACAATTTTGAAATCATGAAATTTTTTTGAAAAATTTCATAATAATAATTACTAGTTTAGTTTTTTATAATTTTGATTAGAGGAAAAGTCATGATATTTGAATAGCAAAAGTTTCTTGAGACTTTGCCAGGAATTGCTGTAGGTAATAAAATTTCTGCAGCGCTTCGGATTGCGCTTCAACATTGCCGGTTGAATATGTATGCATGTTTCACAGTAACGGGAAATTGGCGAGATAAATTGACACAATTATGCTATTATCGTATTTCCGTAAATTTCATGTGTACACAATTGATTCACGTTAAATAACAAAATTTTAATGAGGCGGTAATTATTATAAAGTATCAGGAAAACAGAAGAAAGAACTGCACGCCGATGATACACATAACGTGTGTGCATCGGTGGAATTCTTTCTCTCTCTTCCACAGTTCTTGCGCGAGATTCCCTGAATCTCGCATGCTCGCCGGGTCTCGCAGCAGTGCAATTGCGCGCATGTCTCGCGAGGACGACCCTCTGTCTCGAAACCTTGCTAAATTCACATAATAACCCGTTTCTTTCACTATTCTTTCAAAGACCCGATGATTGAATGACAATTTATTTCTCATTACAGATAGTAAATCATTTGCCCAAGTTGCATATGGATCTTCAAAAGTTCGCCGTTGCCTTTGAGGAGGTCATTGAAGACGAATCCCGATCAACGGTCCAGGAGGCACTGATTTCAACGCAGAACTACTTAAACATGATGCTCTGCGAGGTCGAGAGCAACATCATCTCGAACCCCAGCCTGAGGCTGCCTTTGAGAGTGCACAGGAGCATCATGACTCCAACCGAACGCGAGCCGATCGATGCTACGAGAAGGCTAATCCGAGACTGGGGAATCGTTATGAAATACAGAGACTATTTGCATGCCTGGAGGCATGTTTTCAACTACTGAGGAGCGAGCAACTCAAAATCGAAAAAAGAAAAGATTTCGACGACCACCGAGGAGCTACAAGTGAGACGGATGTGATACATTTTTATTGCCATTGACGTCCAACGGCACGTTGCCGGTTCAACGAAACTTTGATGTTTCTTCGTACTCACCAGGACGCGATGCTTTTCTGTCTTGCATTGAGAAATTCTGGAAAAATCATTTTTAGTCCAGCGAAAATACGGGGTTAAAGAATCCACGGTATTCACAACGATCGAAGTGCCAACGCTAATTCGTAAACTAAAAAGTATTTATAGACATTTTAGCAGACGATGACCACGCTCTGGATCGGGAGTAAAGATCGTGGGGATTATTTTTATAAAATCGCGGAATTACGAAAATATTCGTGGCAACGGCTAGAAAGGTGTGACTCACCGAGAGTGCCGGCCTTACGGTTCTTTGCCACGCTTGCATCGATCACGAGATGGACTGTCTGGTGAATGACGCGTTTCGCGCGTGCACCATTCATCCAGAAATTCCATTGTGTGTGTATACCAACAACCGCTTAGACCATTTGTAATGATGGAATGGAAATTCATCTAGATTTTCTAGATTAACTTTAAATTTGTTCAGAATCTCATTAGGAAACATTGCCTCCGCGGCTTTTTTCAATAATCATCATTTTCTACATTTTATGTTCACCGGTGTAAACAAATGTAACAGTTTACCTTATTTATTTTCATTAGGTGTAATAATTTATTTACATGCGATTGATTAGCTGTAGCGTCCATTAGTGATAGTTTAGTGTAATCATCTAACAGCTTTATAAGCAAGTGATTAACTAACGATTGACTATAGATAACATCCAATAGAGATAGTTTCGCGTTATCAGCTAACAGCCGTAGAGGC
Organism: Cremastinae sp. B BG-2022a; assembly: GCA_030522605.1. Classification (NCBI taxonomy): domain Eukaryota; kingdom Metazoa; phylum Arthropoda; class Insecta; order Hymenoptera; family Ichneumonidae; species Cremastinae sp. B BG-2022a. The sequence goes on along the minus strand of JAPYYX010003227.1, from coordinate 7,797 downwards.
AAGTGATCTTTTATACGTAACATTAATGTATGAGCTGTTCATAAAAGACAAATGTGTGAAATAGGGTCTAGGTTGCGCAGTATTATGAAATATCAGAATTGAAAAAATGTACTTACATATAATTATTTATTTATTCATCGTAGAAACCTAATAATTTATTACATTTTGTACGATTTTTCATAAAGATAAATACACTAAAGTTGAAAAAGTACATGATTCTTAATTTATTTACTCCATGATAGTTGAAGTCGGTGGTGATGTAATCCTATTTTTAAATTGGAGACAGCAATATCTTCCCAAATGATGAAAACATCGGCATGCCACTTGCAATGAAATTGAATTCATTAAAAAATTGTTCGATCTTATTGTTAACAAAATCATGAAAACTCTTCGTTGAACTTAAAATCTGAATTTTTTCGAACTTTGAAATTACTTAACTACGTTAATCTCGATAACCAACCTCCTTACAATTCTGTCGAAGGAATGAAACCCTTCTAGGATTTGTTTTTGGTCGGTGTTTTCGTCATCTCGAATTCTGGTGGAAAAATCACTCACAAGATACGTCGAAGGAACAACTTTGTGTCATCGTTTTTTATTGTTTAAAAAAATAACGATCAATCCATGCGCGACCGATCGTTGCAATACGCGTTTCTCGTACATTTTTTAAATTTTTTTAGAGGGGGGTTTTAGTCGATAGTCTTGAAAAAGGAGTACCATACACGGGGAGCCGGTTGAAGGCTCCCCATGGTGCGTAAATGCATTTCCCCCTTCTTAAAAAAAACATTAAACAATTGAATGCTTGAAGAGGTAAGATTATTTAAACCGGTAGTTGCATAAAAGATGCGCTTGTAATTGTTAATCTGGACTATTTACAAATGTTTATAATAATTCTTTATTGATTTTATCTTTACACTCGATTTTTATGAATTAACCATTGAGAGCCTGATCTTTCCATGTCTTGACTGTAAATACCCAAATTGAATAAATTTTTGTAAAAAATGTTCCCTTTTATATGAATTGTTTGGATAACAAAAAAATGAGCATACATGTCGAACACAGTAGTTTTTTCAAAGAGAGCGAACAAATTTTGTACCGATGCGAGGAGGTCTAGTTGTCTCCACTCGGGTGAATTATAACTACAGCGAGGTTTACAGATATTTACGGAAAATTCAAATTTCGAGCTCATAACATAATCGAAAAACTTACCTGGGTGTGACATTGTTAAAAAGTTAATTAACCGGTGTAAGCTGTGAAGAGTGTAAGTGTACACGATATGTATCTCTCATTTCAATTTCTATATTACCAACTGCTCATAAGACATCTACAGTATCAATAAAGATCTAAATGTATGATTTACAGAAAAGTACATTGCCGATTATGGGTAAACACGTGCACGTACTTTTGAGTTGGTATGGTAGAACATCGAGTTTTTTTAAGAGGACGATTGCCGTGATACACTAAATTAAGGTGATTCCGATTAGAAGGCAGAATTCTGAAATGAAGTAAGTTTCGCACATAAAAAATCATCAACTATAGCACGTTCATTGGTACTTACAAAACTTTTCACATCGAATCATCAAAGTCTATCTTATTGGTTGGTGATAAAGCAGGAATCGATTATCTTAGCCAGAAGCGTAATCCTAAAATGCCACAAGATGGCGTTGTCGAATTAAGTTCATTCGCGGTGTAAGGATTCTAACATAACGCGCATTCAGTATTTCGAAAATATATTTCAATCGATCACGGTTATTTCTTTCTTTGGATACATGATGAGTAATCAATATAGGTATGTACAAATGAATTTAGTGTGATCAAATCACTGTTGAATAAAGTGATGTCCTCAAAAGAAAGATACTATTCAAAATTTGATCTATTTTTCTTATTTCTGGACAAAAATCATAATTACCACATCTAAAAAGTCATAGTTGAGCGATTAAATTGTTAAATTTTTTATTGGTCTGAACATATTCATCATAAATAGAACTTTGAAAAATCAAATTAATGAGAAAATCAAAGTACGATGCGAAATAAAATTAATTCCTATTTTTCTAAAATATCGTTTGGGTACATTTTTTCAATATATACGACATTTTTTGATGATAAATTTGTGAGTTCATGGATAGATATTGTTGATTGCTTAAATTTGTTATCGATGTACAGAAGTTTTTTCTTGTAAATGTATGTCAGTGGTAACAAAGTTCCCAGATCACGTGCATTCATACGACTTTTAATAAAACTTAATAAACCAAGGTTCATTAGTGGTATCAGATAAATGACGATTGAACATAAAATGGCCTGAGGACGCTTAATAAAAGAAGCATGAAAAACATTTTTTAATCTTCTTAATGAGATAAAGACCGCTTTGCTCGTCTGCATTGCACTCTCACTACTCGGAGATCATGCAGACACGTAACTTACACAGGAAAATAAATTACACACGTTCTCCGGTACAATAGTGGGAAACGTGGATATTGACCTATTCAGCGCCGGATCCGCGTTCAGCATACACGCGAATGGTTCTCGTGATTTAATGCACGTTCGATAAGCCTCGTGAATCTTCACCGAGTCGTGATCGCATATAGGTGCAGCCAAAGATTCTTTTTTTGAATATATTCAGATCCATATATTTATATACGAACTGATACAGTACATACACTCAAGAGTCATGTGTGTCTCCAAAATAGAATCCCCTGTGCTTATGTGCACGTGGCCATTTATCTCACCTGGAGTTTAACAAACTGCTTCTCGTGTCATTCGTAGCCCCGTCACCGTGTATCGATAACACAGTGCCATCAGCAATCCCATGGGAATTGCGCATTCGATTATTCACGAAAATTTAACTGCGGCATCTGAGAAAAAAGGCAAATGCTAAATTTTTTCAGATTCAACCTTTGAAAAAAACTATTTCAAACTCAGTTACAATATTTTAACCTTTAGATGCAGACATTGTTCAATACTATTTCTCTAATCTCTCAATATCAAACGTGGAAGAATGTCGATTTATAGTAAACTTTTAACTTTTTTATGTCCAATGTCTAATTCCAAAAGTCTACAGTACTTTGTCTAAATGAATTAGTAGTACTCATAATTAAAAAGGTACACACAGAGGATGTCCTGACAAAAATTTAGTATTGCCTGAACGAAATTGTTCTATCTATCTATAAATACCCAGTAGTAGTGGTGGTGAAGTTACGAGTTACGTTATGTGAAGTCCAAAATAAAAAAATGAATAAAGTTAAACCTGTTTTACTGGGACCTGAATAAGTGGGAAAACCTGGATATCTTGGAATCTCAGTAAATGGGACACCTCTATAAGTGGAATAAAAAATCTGATCCCTTGAGATCCCACTTATCCTGGTTTCACCGTACCTAAGTTATGAACAGAATGTTCCTTCAATATCATTAAAAATTCCAACTCTACAAAATCCAATTAGTTATTAACGAATTTTGTCAGACAATTTTTTTATCCATTTTTTGTAAGTTGATTCGCTACATGGTTCTTTGTAGTTGATAAAACTTCTTTCAAATGATTACTCGATAAAATGTACTTGCCTCGAGTCTCTACCGCGATTATGAATCCTATTGCGCAATGATTTAAACGTCTCAAAATCGCAAGAAGATCCATTGGCGTACTTTTTTTTATCGTAGTTCGAAAGTTCGAAAGAGCCAGTTCATGGTGACGAAAATCTCAGTACTGATCCATGCGCGTCAAGAATGGCTCTAGGAGTGGCCTGTGGCCTCGATGTACTATTCGGAGAGAAGTACAATTGCTCGTAGAGTATGAATGACACACTTTGGTGTAACTTTAGCCTTTAATGATATCGACAACTTGACAGAGACACTGACTGCTATATACCAAGCCGATTCGTGGGTTTGTGAAAAACGATCTGTCAAACACTGTTTTACGCAATAATTTAACAATTAAAGACCCGTGTCATTCGTAATACTTAGCAATTTTAAAAATATACGTGAATCATTCCATAAACTTTTTTAGTCTGAATAAAAACTTGTAGTTAGATTAATCTTTCATTGATATTTCTTAATGACTAAATGATTTAATGCGTACCAGCAACTTCTGTTGCTCAAAATAAGAATATATAATAATTCAATAGTAATTCGTATTTTTTCAATATCACAAATGCAGTACATCGTACATACGAATACATGTATGTCCAAACATACATATGTGAAAATTCTCTTATGCAGACTCGTCAGCACAAGGAATTATGGAAATTTGTTGAGTGGTGTCGGATGAATCACACAATAGGGAAAACAATTTTTGCAAACACATCAGAGGAATTGACGTTTATTAAGTTAGAACATTATTATCTCTTATGTATTATTTTCAATAGCTATTCAAATTTGTTGTCGCGCATATAGGAATGGTGAAAGGCTCTTGTTAGCCTGATGGAATGAACCGAATGCACTTTTTACATACACGAGTGCATCAATGCAGTCGAAGATTTGTGTTTGCTGCGCGCGCGCAGAAACGTGCAGATTCCGATGTAAAGATAATCTTATTCGGGAGATACGGCTGGCTCATATTTAACCAAAGCCAGGATCATCACTCTCGTCGCAATGAAACTTTTCCTTTTTTTAATCTCCTTGCCAACGTGGCGACCCCTATAACTCTCGCCTCCGGTACTCTCACTCTCGTGCATTCGCTTTCGGTCCTCTGTGTGCCGGGTACATGCGCAAGGGCGATGGTGTGCATCCGCGAAACATTCTGCAAACCGGACTACACGATATTGGATGTAGTCTTATTTCTTCCTCGCAGCCGGCTGGCATCGATTTCAGCGAATTTATTATCGTTTTCACATCGGCGAGCTACATTCTTTTTTCTACGATCTGTGACGTACGAAGCTTAAAAACATGATTTATGGTTCAACAAAGACAAAATCATTTCTATTTTCGCTTCGAGACTGAGAATCATTTTTTTTTGTTCACGTAATATTTTTTGCTCCTATGTTTCGCAATCAGAGTGTTTAATAACCACTTCGTGTTGATTAAAATTCAACGACTGTGCACTCTATTCTTTTAATAAACGTAGATTAATTTAATTTGAAAGGAGGTTCATAGCTGGTCATAATTTATTACGCATGTGCATCTGCGAGTCTCTTTGGTGTCTTGAGTACGGCATTTCGTTCCGGTAGCATTGTTCGATCTATTAAATACGACGATCCAGGACGGTGGAGTACTTCTCGCTTTAGTATCGAAGGAATTCATCGTCTGTGTATTAATAATCTGCGTCAAGATCTTGTCTTGGGGCAAAGAAAGATAAGGTTTACCCCGGGGGCGACGTGTCGCAACGAGCCAGGTTGGAATGCGCGCGTGGGTGAATTCGAGCGGGAACAATGAACGAGGCTCCCTGAAAATGGCGAGCGATCGGTCCTCGGGAAAGAATCGCTCGTAGCGACGAAACTCAGCAAACGCTTTATGAAATCCTCCGACAATTGCATTAAAAGTTTCGCCCTTTGACAACGCGCTAACTCAGGATCAACGAGACTTCGATCGTGTGTGCCGTAATAAATAAAGTAAAAAAAATGCAATGAAATTTCACCAGAGGGGAAATCCTTTGAAAAATTGTCGAAGCGGACATAATTTTTTTTTCGCGTTGTATGAATCCCGTCGTAAAATACGCGAAGCTCGATTGTCGCGTTCGTGAGGATTAAGCGAGAATTCCGCGAGACTAGCCTCAAACAATACCCGCGATTGCCATCTTTCTTCTTCGGACCCCACGCGCGCCTTGGCAATATTTGCGCAACATTAGGAAGCTTTTTCTTACGTATATCCACCACGCGCCACTGAAAAAAAATATGTATATGTATTTCGGATTACGAAATGAAAATCATCTTGAGAGAGAATCAAGACATCATTTTTACTTTCCTTTGTTTTTATTCAACAAAATTTACATCACTGGTATGTCTTTTTAAATAGAAAAACACGATAGTGCCTTGGCACCAAGTAATAAAGAAACCGATATATAAAAGTTCAAATCATCAAGACGGTACTGCGTCTATATACTTACAATAAGATTGAATTTATTCGATCTTATTTTTTCTGAATATCGACGAAACAATTTGCTCGAAAGTTCAGGTATTCTCGAGATATGCTCTTCTCAGAATACCGTATTGCAGTGATCTTGTTGCTATGGTCTCAAAGCAATGTCAGTTTTGTCAAAGTGATAATCCGTTGTAAAGATTATAATCTTTATAATTGTCTTGTAGAACATAACTTGATAATTATCAAGTTATCCAAAAAGTACACATAAAAATATAGAAAAAATTTCATAACGAGTTTTTGATATGCCAATGAGAGAAAGAAACTTTCCTAACACTCGGCAAGTATTTAGTTCGAATTGTTTTTATCAATATTTGATTTTTATTTGTGACATTACTTTCAAATTTTTCAATTCGTTTCCTAAGTTTTAGATTACGAATTGTATTAATAAAATCCATTCAAGTATTACGACAAATTTTCTACTACAGCTTGGAGTATAAGTCCGTAATTGTATTTGTCTGCTTTTTTGCAGCACATATGCTGTTTTTGGCTAGATATTTCTTTTAAGTAAGCATTCATGCTGTTTTTGGCTAGATATTTTTTTTAAGTAAGCATTCATTGAATATCCATAAATAAAAAAAAGTAACAAATGCTTATATTTTTCCTCTGTACCATAACGAGTAAATCAATTTTTCAATTGAACCGCCATTCAGCTAACGTTCGGCAGTGTACACGATTATTTTGAGGATTATCCCAAGGTGAAGGATTACCCGAGACTTCTGAGCCACTGTCGCGTGAAGGGTATGGCACACAATGGCAATAAATATTGAATTATCTATACGGTAAGTATGATAAGATCCGAATAAATTTGCCTCGAGTGGCCGACAAATGACTGAGAGGCAAAGGTCGGGGCAGTGCGGGCACTTGGTCGCGGGGACCAGGGACGACGGGATGGAATGCAGTTTTCATTCAGGAAGACCATAAACGATAAACCTTGGAACATTGTCACACCCCCTCGTTGATTTATCAATGTTGCATTGCACTTGGTAAATGTATCTTTTTCTCGTTTTTACCGTCAATACGATATCTCCATCGATCTCATTGTAAATCAGACTCGGAAAGTTGAAAAATAAATTGTTAAATGAAAAAAAAGTGCGGTAATATAAATCTGCGTAGTTGATAATTATCGAGAAACGGTCTAGTCGAATGAAACGTGTTTTGCTCCGATCGCAATTGCGAAAATCACAAATTTCTGCACAATTGTTGCGCGTTGAAAAAAAAACTGGTGGTTGCGCAAGTAGGAAAAGAGACGCTTCGAGATACATGAAAAATGTTTCCCCGACACCAGGTCCTATGGTTTCACCGGTTACATCTTAACTGGGATATGTATATCGTGTACGATAATGGAACAGGAAAACTCGCCTCCCGGATGAAATATCTGCATACACGCCGTACTTTTCATCGCTGTTCTCTTCATAAAATCGATTTTAAAGCATATTTTGGTTTATACGACCGGAGCGATAATTCATAAAAGGCTCGCAGATCTGGATCTGCGAATGCAATAGCCCCGAGAAAGCGAGTTATATTTTAGTACTACTTTCATATTCCCTAAGTGTCCTCTTGGCTCAGTCGTAAAAGACACCCTGAGAAATTTAACCGGGACTTAAAGAGCGCAGCAACAAACCGTGAAAACGTGTCATTAAGAGCAATGGAAACCTACATACAGGCAGCGCCAGTGGTGGAAAATATAACTAAAAATGACTAGAAATTTTTCTCGACGGATTTTTCAATGGTTTT
>JAPYYX010003226.1:0-17043 GCA_030522605.1 Cremastinae sp. B BG-2022a | reverse complement strand
TTTCCATAAGAAACAATGTTAAATTTTATAAAGTTTGAAAGTTTAAATTTTGGAATTAGCATTGAACACTCATATGAAACATATAAACAAAATTTTACGAAGATGGTACCTTTTTGTGTTTATGTTTAGAACATTTATACGAATTTTCCATAAGACACAATGTTAAATTTTACAAAGTTTGAAAGTTCATAACTTTAAAACCATTTGGTGAATCATTCTCAAATTTGGTACAAGGATTTTTTAGCCGTTTCCAAATACGTCTACAAAATTTGAATTTTTTCTTACCATTTTAAAAATAGGTATAATTCCTCCTTAAATTTTGAATGACATGAAAATTTTTAATTGAAGATTCTTACATGAACGTCATCCAGATTTGAAGTTAGCAGCGTATCACGAATGTGTCCGGCTCGTTCTGTAATTACCATTTTCGTTTCTACGCCTGCTATTCGCATCAGAGGCTGAACCTGCTTTTCCCATATTTTCATGCCTCGCTTTTTTCCACCGAACGGATTAACGAAGAACATTATTTTTCTGGGTCGATGGGTCATGCCTGGAAAAAAACGATAAAAGGATATTAAAGTTGCAATTTGCTCAATACGCGTTCGAGGAGCTCAGAAAGAAATTGCTTATGCTTATATTTTTCCTCGACGCGCATTTCACATCTCGATATTGAGAAATCTCTTGAGCCAGCGATTTTTTTTTCCTCGAGTTCTAAAGTACAAAATTGCGAGATTCCTTCGAACCAGTAAAACGAGTTTTCTCGTCCAGTCAGAAATAAAAATAAAAATAAATTCAACGAGAGAATGAATTCATGGCAAAGTGAATTTTCTCGTGACAATTTTTTAATGTCAAAAAATCATGCAAGATATGAAAACTTTTATTTTTCTCCATTTTTTAAATTTTATTTTTCTGACAGAATCGACGGAATTAGAATTTTCAGCGAAATAATTTTTTTCGTGACGATTTTTAAGCTTCAAAAAAAATTAAAAAATAATTAGAAAAATTAGAGACTAATTAAAAACTAATTTAAGATGAAGATGAGATTTCAAGACAGGACTCTCGAATTTGATTTATTCTATTTTTTTGTCAGAATCAATGAGATTAGAATTCTCAGCAAAATAATTTTTCTCTTGACGATTTCTCAGCTTTGAAAAATGTAAAAAATTGAATTTAAAAAATTTAAATAAATCACGATAAGATTTCAGGACTCTTGACTTTAATTTATTTAATTTTTTTGTCAGAATCAACGAAATTAGAATTCTCAGCGAAATAATTTTTCTCTTGACGATTTTTCAGCTTTAAAAAATGTAAAAAAATTAAATTCAAAAAATTTAAATAAATCACGATAAGATTTCAGGACTCTCGCCTTTAATTTATTCAATTTTTTTGTCAGAATCAACGAGATTAAAATTCTCAACAAAATAATTTTTCTCTTGACAATTTCTCAGCTTTAAAAAATGTAAAAAATTAGATTTAAAAAATTTAAATAAATCACGATGAGATTTTAGGACTCTTGACTTTAATTTATTCAATTTTTTTGTCAGAATCAACGAGATTAGAATTCTCAGCAAAATAATTTTTCTCTTGACAATTTTTCAGCTTTGAAAAATGTAAACAAATTAATTTTTAAAAAATTAAAAAAAAATCAAGATGAGATTTCAAGACAGGACTCTCTACTTTAATTTATTCAATTTTTCTAATTCTATTTTCGTGTCACAAATAAAAATGAGTCTCGAAAAATGCTAATTGGATTGTTCATTTGTCGCTTTTCCATTAATTTTTCTGTTCCTGTGTCCTCGTCCGGCGCAACAACGGGCGTGTTTATGGAGGGGAAACATTACGCTCATCACGCGATTTATTAATAATGAAGCCGCGTGACCGGAGACCAAAGAAGCGGAGGTGTACAGAAACTAGCAGCGAGTAGGATATTACGAAACTTGCAAGTACAAATGTAATCTGAACCGCATGAAGAAATTTCTCATTATCTTGGCCAATTTTTCGTCGAGGAAATTATATTCGAAATTTGAGATTACTGAAAAATTTGCAATTCTGAATCATGCGAGAAAATTTTCTTCAAAGTGCTCTTATCAAATTCAATAACGTTGGTATGCGAATGTAAATATTTTTATGGGATTTTTATCTCGATTTATCTCGAAAGCTTTTTTATTTATAGATTTTATGATTCGTCGATTTTCGCAATTTCTTGTTATTTAAATTTGCCCCAATTTACAAAATGTAAAATTGATAAAAAAATTTTAATTTTACATCATTCTTGAAATTAATTATTTTCAAAATATTGGTTGAAATTTTTTTTACACGTTTTTGCCATTTTTTAATAATGAAATTAATTTAAATTTTCTCTATATGAAAGAGGGTAAGAAATAGAAAAAAATTTTCTTATCACAAAAAATTGTTCGCTCGAATCTTAAATTTTTGTGTGCAATTCTATTTTACAAAATTTTTCATCATAAAATTTTTTTTACCCATTTTTTTCATTTTTTAACGATGAAAATAATTTAATTTAAATTTTCTCTGTATAAAAGAGAGTAAAAAATAGAAAAAAATTCTCTCAACTAAAAAAATTGTTAGCTCGAATCTTATATTTTTATATGCAATTCTATTTTACAAAATTTCTTATCATAACATTTTTTTACACATTTTTGTCATTTTTTAATGATGAAAATTATTTAATTTAAATGTGCTCTATATGAAAATGAGTAAAAAATATGAAATATAAAAAATATAAAAATATTCTCTCATCACAAAAAAATTGTTCGCTCGAATCTTAATTTTTTATATGCAATTCTATTTTACAAAATTTCTTTCTCTTTAAATTTTTTGCTGGATTTTTTATCATAATTTCTCTCGTAAAATTTAATTAAATCTATCATCATAAATTTTTTCGCAAAATTATTCATGACTAACCGAGTAAATAATTTTTGATAGTTTTGACCCAGGAAGCGACTTGTCTCGAGTCTGTGTGACTCATTGTGACACTGTGATGTCTCCATCTGTTTTTCGTTCCTCGGACTGCATAGTGAAGAACGAAACTCGTAGAGGAATTCACCGAAGGCGATGCAGGTGATGTTTCTTTGTCGTCCCGATTTGTTTTCGCAGGAGCAATCCAGTCGTCGCCATAGTGCACGGAAAATGCGTCAGTGAGAGGTAAAGTCCACCTGGCTGATTGTTAACGAGAAAAAAAGAGGAAAAAAAATTAATTTCCATTTAAAAAACTCTCGGGAACATTCTACGGGCAATTACAATTTTTTATCGTCGACATATTAACATTTTTGCGCTCGTAAAATTTTACTTCACGTTCGCAATATTTATTATCATAGACGTGCCATTTTTAGATTTTTACAGCATTAAAATAATTCGAGTAGAAAATATTTTATTCTAAGCTCGTTTTCTGCTTGACAGATGTGAGTTAATTCTCGTTCGACTTTGTTATTGAATTATAAATTATTTGCTCTTCTTCACGACTGTACAGCTGGTCTGTACTCTTCAATAGATTCGTGGCATTTTTTTGATATCTTTATTATTATATTCGGTGTATGATAAGAAAAGTTAACAAATTCGTCGTCTGAATTTTTTTTTCGTCTCTTTTTATGTGATGCAATTTTTTGTACTATTTACATTTTTTTTTGTAAAAATCTTGAAGGAGGAATACATTTTTTGAAGACTTATGATTTTGTACGTAGAATAATTTTTATTCTGGAAAATATTTAAAAAGAAATTTGTATTTTTTTTTTATTGCTGTATGATAAGAAAAGTTAAAAAATTCGTCGTCTGAATTTTTTTAATCTCTTTTTAAGTCTTGCAATTTTTTGTACTATTTACATTTTTTTTTTCGTAAAAATCTTGAAAAAGAAATAAATTTTTTGACGACTTATAATTTTTTACGTAGAATTTTTATTCTAAAAAAATTCAAAAAAGAAATTTGTATATTTCTTTATCGCTGATAAGAAAAGTTAACAAATTCGACGTCTAAATTTTTTTTTCGTCTCTTTTTATGTGTTGCAATTTTTTGTACTATTTACATTTTTTTTTCGTAAAAATCTTGAAGGAGAAATAAATTTTTTGATGACTTATAATTTTGTACGTAGAACAATTTTTATTCTGGAAAAATTTTAAAAAGAAATTTGTATATTTTTTTATGGCTGATAAGAAAAGTTAACAAACTCAACGTCTGAATTTTTTTTATCTCCTTTTAAGTCTTGCAATTTTTTGTACTATTTACATTTTTTTTTGTAAAAATCTTGAAAATAAATTTTTTGACGACTTATAATTTTGTACGTAGAATAATTTTTATTCTGGAAAAATGTTATGAAAGAAAATTTGTATATTTTTTTACACAAAAAATTCGTGAAAAAAATAAAAACACTTTTTGGTCTTCCGGGCGATTTTTTTTTCGATTAAACATTTCCGTATTGTTTTTTTCACCTCAAGGTGAAATTATTTTAACGCACTGTCCTTCCCAAAGAGAATGCCACTCACGTTTGCGTCTCGTGGCCATGTTAAAAGGTCCATGATCTTTACTAATATATTCTCGCTGCGAGCAGAACTCAAGGTTTTTTCCTCATATTATTTGCTAAAGCAGAAAAATAAGTAACGAGTTGAGGTGAACAGAACGTGTCAAGTAAAACTCAAATATTGGCTGAAGCGAATTCTCATACAAATTACGATAATGAAAATTTTGTACGAAATTCTCCTATCTATTAAATCCACAGCAACAATTTTTTCGATCGCAATTAATTAAAAATTATAAAATGAAATATTCGAATAAAATTTTTCATAAATAAAACTTAACAAAATAAAATTTTATAAACGATAAAATTCAAGATTAAATATTCTCGCTGATAAAAAAATCCGAACCCGATAAATGTTTTCCGATAATAAAATTAACTAAATAACATTTTTCCAGTGAATAAAAAAAATAAACATCCTCAAAAAATATTTCATCGAATAAATTCTCGTCGATAATTCCGAATATTTCGTAACCTCGCGAAAGTAAAAGTAAAAAACGGATAAAAAAAAATTCGAGTGTCCGTGACCTTCGCGAAAAGCCGAGAACGTGGAAAAATAAGGTGGAAAGAATTTCTTTTGAGCACTGACCTTCCACCACGAGTGCTCTTACCGAAGTTAAAAATGTTCGCCGTTCCGTACAGTCAGTGGAAAAATCTCGTTGTCATTGTCTTATTTTCACGAGCGCGGAATTTCAGTGCCGAAAAAGCCGCAGTGGAAAAAGTAGAATTTCGTCAGACGAAGAAAAAAGCGATCACGAAATTCACGTCGAACGTGACGGAGATCAAAAGAATGAATTCAATGATTTTTTTTCCTTTGTTTCCTCCTTCTACTTACGCTCTAATTACGCTCCATTTGTCAGACAATGCGACCGGTAAGTGTACCGTTAATTAATTCATACGTGACCCGCGAGCATTTGTCTGTGTACCACTTTCACGCGATCTTAGCGAGACACGTTTTTCTCTTCACTTTTTCTCTCCGTTTCTAATCGTGAGAAAAACAAATTTCGAACGTTTCCAAATTAAAAAAAAAAAACAATTTTTGACATAAAAAAATTGCGAAATTAAAATTAATTTTAGCATCTGTACGTAAGAGTTAATTCTAAATTTTGCAATTTTTTCACTTTTAATTTTGAAAGATTTTTTTTTTAATTGTAATTTTTCAATTTTAATTTTTTAATTGTAATTTTTTTTCTAAACTTACTGTATGGCGGTCGTTCTGTTTCCCATATCAGTGTACCTCGATGAAAGTAAACTCTGCATCTCTTTTTTTTAATGACAAAAGTATTGAGAAGCACCGAGCCCGAACAATTATCAGATTCCTGCATAATAGCGATGTTCGCAGCACCGTTGCACTGTTATTATTTTCGCACACTTTTTATTTTTACCACAGGCACGATTTAACGCGGAGATAAAAAAACAGCGATTGATACTTCGATGATAATTCGAAGGAGATTAATGGACACAAAAGACTTCGTCGGAGCGAGCGCGAACCCTTTTCACGAGGATCGCCGTCCGCAAAAAAGCAACGACGACGTCGTCATCGTGGCTCGCTCCTCCAATCGATTGTCAAGGAGTAAAGAGCGAAAAGCAAATATTCGTGTTCGAATATTGAGGTCAGCGCGAGAGAACGCAGCGAAATAATAAAAAAAAAAAGAAATAGGGAACGAGAGCGAGACACGAATTTATTGTCGTGAAAGATATTTTATCGAGCGCGATGAAAAATTCTCTCCGATGTTGTCTCGCTCGTAAGTGCGAGCGTACTGTGGAACTGTGGTGAGAACATAAGTACATTGGAACAAAACGGAACGGTAGTCGGTGCGCGGGGCTTCAACCTCCTCTCGCGCGTTGCCGTTCCAGTGCGCGCGACCTTCCGCCGCTTGTGTGCGTCTCTATGTTTTCTCGACGACTCGACGTTCTGACCTTATCTCTTTAATAACCCGACCGTACTTCTGTATAAACCGTAAAGGCATGGAATGGAGATAATGCTTTCTGATTTATAAACAAGCCCTTTTTTACCGACGGAGAAAATCGAGGGCTCTGTTTTACCGACCGAGCGGATGACGTAGTTACGAAAGTCGCCGCTAGAGGCGCTGCGATCGCTATTTTGAATCAACCGTTTTGCCGAACACGGACGCAAATTGCGCGGGATTGTAGCTCATAAATATTTGCTCCGTTATTCGAATTTATCGTTATTCAATATTAATAATCTATCAGACCGGAATCCGACAATGTTTATCGAATTATTGTAATTTATGAGAAAGTATAATTAACGACGTGTTAGAAATATTACTCCGTATTTAATTTTTGAGGTTATGTATCAGTATCCTTGTACCTGAATTATTTGAAAAGCTCCGATAATGGCTCGGAGACGAAGCTTGAATCGGCGAAGATCTCGTCAATCTATGAATATCACGGAGTTGGATGTCGATTCGGAACTTTATGATTCGCGTAAGAACTTTGGTCGAAATTATTCGTCAATTATTTTTTCTGATTTTTATTTTACACTTTTTATCATACAATTTTAGTTTTGATATCGATAAGTTAACTGAAGTCAATGAATTATTTTCAGGAGATCCGCTATGGTGGAAAAATCTCGAGGGCGACATCACAAGGCGTCCGTCCGAACGCTTTTCTGTCGGAAATACAACAGATTCGATTTTGGATGCAGGATCCGATGTCGATACAACAACAGTACCCGACGGATGGTGGAAGAAATTGGACAAGAGCGCAACTGAGACTCCACCCAGGGTGTCGACTCGTAAAAGTTTGAGAAGCGTCAACGCAACCCAAGAATCCATCCAATCCGACGACACGGAAGATCTCTCGATAAAAAAACAGAAACATTTGACGAGGACACGCACAAAAAAGAGTATCGGAAGTGAAATCTTTCTGGAGATTTTGAACAATTTGAATGGTACTAATCAATCGGATTCAGATGCGAATAAATCAAAGCCGGATGAAGGAGCTTCAACCTCGAGGAGAACTCGCAGCAAAAGTGTCGCTAAGTCACGAAAAGATGTTGCCGAAGCGAACTCCGACGTGAGCGAAGATCTCGATGTAATTTTGAAACCGAGACCAAAATTAAGAAAAACATTGAAGGGAGTTGATGGAGATTCTGAAGAATTATCAAATCCACGTTCAAAATCAACGACACTGAAGAGATCGATCGTGGATGTAGGAGAAAAAGAATTGATGGGTCCACCGCAGAGTCCTGCACCTCGAAAAAAATTATCTTTCGCAAGGAAATTGGAATCGACGTCAGAGGATTCTGGTAGCGAGCCTGAAGTAAAAAAGAGCAGACCGCTGATTCGTCGAGGTGAACGTAAAACGTCGTCGATTAATCCGTTTGATGTTATCCTGGGAGAATCATCTACCGACGAGGCACAAAGTGAGAGCGAAAGAAAAGATAATCAGGAAAAGTCTACATCGAAAAATTTGTCGATCTCCGAAAAAAGAGTTTCGCGTTCTAGAAGTCGAAGCTCGAACGTCGCGTTACGTAAAAAATCAGAAGGTAAAACTTCCACGGAAAATCTCAGGCGAGAAGATTCGCACAGCCAGCGAATCGAAGACGTCATCGGTGATAAGGAAGATCTCAATAGCTCGACTTCGTCCGTAGTGATAGGAAATCTTGAAAGAACATTGACTCTTGCGTCTACGAGTCTATCGAACTCAGGGAAAATTCGAGAGTCGCAGAAACATGAAAAAATTCTGGAGACAAGTTCGAGATTACGAAAATCGTCACGACGTTATGACGAATCGGCCTACGAACTTCCCAGCAGAGACAGAAGCGCGACACCCAGTATAACTGAAACTGAGAGCGAAAAGGAGTCGCCGAAGAAAACCGAGAGGACTTTGAGGAGATCGCGTCGAATCAACGACGACGAAACTCCTGAAAAATCCAAAAATACTTCAAGAACATCGAGACGAACTGATAAAACTTCCACTAATGATATTCAGCAAACTTCTAAAAAATCTGATGAATCTTCCAGGTCGCTTCGTCCCATTCGCGAGGAAACACCAAACAAATCCGAAAAGACTTCGAGAACGTCGACACGGAGCAATGTTCAACTCACGCCTGAAAAATCTGGTAGAACTTCCAGGTCGGTCCGGACCAGTCGCGAGGAAACACCGAACAAATCTCAAAAGACTTCAAGAACATCGACACGGAGCAATGTTCAACTCACGCCTGAAAAATCTGGTAGAACTTCCAGGCAGCTTCGTTCCAGTCACGAGGAAACACCGAACAAATCCGAAAAGACTTCAAGAACTCTTCAAAGCGATCCCGAGGAAAACTTGCCCGAAGAAGTCGAAGAAATTTTAACAACGACTGTCCGAAGTAATTACGATTTATCGAGACATCCAAACGATTCCATTGCGTCACGAAGAAGTCGCAAAAACATCTCCCGCACGCGAATTTTCAGTGACGACGAGATGAGTCTTGAAAATATGAGTTTCATGGATAGTCATAAAAATTTGGATGTTTCAGGTCGGGTCAACCTCGCGGAAATATCGACTCCGATGGCAGACGATGAAGGCACTGGAAAAATTCACAAACCAACGAGAACTGAAACTCGTTCCAGGAACGTCGTTAGAGATAAATCAGCTGAGTCAAACGATTTCGACATCAGCTACAGCGACGAAGTACGAGAAAGTAATCAGAACATAAATTCACGAAATATTGAATCGCTGGAAAAATCACAAACATCGAAGAAAAGCGCCAGTCAAAAAATTCACGAATCGAGAACTCAAAATCGTTCCAGGAACGTCGTTAGAGATAAATCAGCTGAGTCAAATGATTCCGACATCAGCTACAGCGACGAAGTACGAAAAAGTAATCAGAACATGAATTCACGAAATATTGAATCGCTGGAAAAATCACAAACATCGAAGAAAAGCGCCAGTCAAAAAATTCACGAGTCGAGAACTCAAAATCGTTCCAGAAACGTCGTTAGAGATAAATCAGCTGAGTCAAATGATTCCGACATCAGCTACAGCGACGAAGTACGAGAAAGTAATCAGAACATGAATTCACGAAATATTGAATCGCTGGAAAAATCACAAACATCGAAGAAAAGCGCCAGTCAAAAAATTAACGAGTCGAAAACTCGAAATCGTTCCAGGAACGTCGTTAGAGATAAATCAGCTGAGTCAAATGATTCCGACATCAGCTACAGCGACGAAGTACGAGAAAGTAATCAGAACATGAATTCACAAAATATTGAATCGCTGGAAAAATCACAAACATCGGATAAAAACGCGAGTGAGACAATTCCAGAGTCGAGAACTGAAAAGCGTTCCAGAAGCGTCGTGGGAAATAAATCAGCTCAGATAAATGAACCAGACGTAAGCTACAGCGACGAAGAAATCGATGATGAAGAAATTTTCGAACATAGTGGATCTCGAGAAAATTCACACTCATCCGATAAGAACGCGAGTCAGACAATTCCAGGGTCGAGAACCGAAAAGCGTTCCAGAATCGTCGTGGGAAATAAATCAGCTCAGATAAATGAACCAGACGTAAGTTACAGCGACGAAGAAATCGATGAAGAAATTTTCGAACCTAATGGATCTCGAGAAAATTCACACACATCAAAGAACGCGAGTACGAGCAAAATTTCAAAAATCCAGCATAGTATTCTGTCAGACTCCAGCGAGGATGAGGAAGGTCCCGAGGATTCAGTCTTCGATCATTCGAACCCAAAAGAAAAATCCACAAATTCAAATCCATCGAAGGAAAACCTGGGAAATCCTCGAAAACGAAGTTTATCCCCTGCAGACGAGGAAGACGAAAATCGAGCCGCGACGTCCTCATTCGGAAATGAACTCACGACGGAAAAAAGTCCCAGAAAAAAACAAGTCACGGGAGAATCGAAATCCGGACGATTGTCCAAAAATGTGACGTCAACGAATCGTGAATCAACATCGAATACAGAGCCTCGTTTTCTGAGGGTATACGACTCTGAACTGTCGCGATTAAGTAAACTTCCTTTGAAATTTTTGCAGAAATCCACGACCGAGGGTACTGTGACCGAGGAGTCGAATTCATCGTTCAAGGAGAAATTGAAGGAAGCGATGAAGAAAGTTGAGGTGTGGAAACAGGATTTCTGGACGAAGGAGAAAGCTCTGATGGAGGCGAGGGCAAAGAAGGAAGCAGATTTGGCAAAAGCAAAGAAAAGTGTCCCGAGGGTCGCGACGAAGAAGAAAGTCGACAAGGTAGTCGACAAAGCTTACGTGTGGAATGGAGTCGTTTACAAGAGACCCAAATTACCAAGGCCCAAGCACTGGGTCACTAATCGTCTCTATAAGTATCTGTGGAAATGCATGGAGCCGAAATATCAAATAGCGACTCGCATTACATCTGAGAAATTCGTCGTGAAGCTCTGCGAGGTCGTCGCCCTCACGACGAGACGGAAAAAATACGAAAATTACAAGGACGAGGTCGACGAGCTTATGAGAGAAATGGCTAAGCTGAACATCATCGAAACGCGGAATGATTTTTATCATTTTTGCTACGACTTTTTGCCTTACGATTTTCGTGTCAAAGTCACGCCGATGGTGCTCCCAGGGAATATCGACACTATACCTTATGATCCGAGTAAATTACACACTAAAATTCTCGAAGAATAATTGAAATGGAAAAATTTGTGATCCACGATCGTAGTTTGATGTTTAGTTACAATTAATGAAAATAATATTTATTTTTGCTAAATACTAAAATTAAAAAATATTCTACATGAAAGAAAAGCAAAGTTTCGTCGATTTTGGTCCCAGGGAAAATCTCGACGAATAATTGAAATGGAAAAATTTGTGATCCACGATCGTAGTTTGATGTTTAGTTACAATTAAATGAGATAATATTTATTTTTGCTAAATACTAAAATTAAATAATATTCTACATGAAAGAAAAGCAAAGTTTGGTCGATTTTGGTCCCAGGGAAAATCTCGACGAATAATTGAAATGGAAAAATTTGTGATCCACGAGCGTAGTTTGATGTTTAGTTACAATTAAATGAGATAATATTTATTTTTGCTAAATACTAAAATTAAAAAATATTCTACATGAAAGAAAAGCAAAGTTACATCGATCTTGGTCCCAGAGAAAATCGACCGTATACTTTATGTTTTTGCTAAATACTAAAATTAAAAAATATTCTACATGAAAGAAAAGCAAAGTTACGTCGATTTTGGTCCCAGGAAAAATCGACAGTATACTTTATGATACAAGTACATTACACATTCCAATTCTCGACGACTAATTGAAATGGAAAAATGTGTGATCCATGATCGTAGTTTGATATTTAGTGACAATTAAATCAGATAATTTATATTTTTGCTAAATACTAAAATTAAAAAATATTCTATGTTAAAGTACACTTTATGATCCAAGTACATTACACATTCCAATTCTCGACGAATAATTGGAATGGAAATATTTGCTTTTTGCTAAATACTAAAATTAAAAAATATTCTACATGAAAGAAAAGCAAAGTTACGTCGATTTTGGTCCCAGGAAAAATCGACAGTATACTTTATGATCCAAGTACATTACACACTCCAATTCTCGACGAATAATTGGAATGGAAAAATGGATCCATGATCGCCTGATATTTAGTTACAATTAAATGAGATAATATTTATTTTTGCTAAATACTAAACCTAAAAAATATTCTACATGAAAGAAAAGCAGTGCTCGATTTTGTTTATATAATTTGTAACGTACAATTAAAAATAAGAACCGAAGAGTATTAACTGGTTATATCCATAATAAAATTTGACAATTTGTTTAAAAATTGTTTATCAAAAAATAATTTCTCAATAATCCCCCTAAAAATTAATATTCATCCTCATTCCTGTTCTAGTCCATAAATAAACTTTATTAATAGATAATGGAGAAAAAGAGGATGATTTACAGAAAAGTACACTTTATGATCCAAGTACATTAAACACTCCAATTCTCGACGAATAATTGGGACGGAAAAATGGATTCATGATCGTCGCTCGATATTTAGTTTCAATTAAATGAGATAATATATTATTTTTGCTAAATACTAAAACTAAAAAATATTCTACATGAAAGAAAAGCAGTGCTCGATTTTGTTTACATAATTTGTAACGTACAATTAATAAATAAGAACCCAAGAGTATTAACTGGTTATGTCCATAATAAAATTTGATAATTTGTTTGAAAATTAATATTCAAAAAAAAATTGTTTATCAAAAATATCAAAAAATAATTTCTCAATAATCCTAAAAATTAATATTCATCCTCATTCCTCTTCTAATTCACAAATAAAGTTTATTAATAGATAATGGAGGAAAAGAGGATGATTTACGAGCTGTTTTAACGAACGGCTACGTAAATAAGCTTCGCAGATGCTTCGACCAATTATCAGCGTCCGCACCGATGCAACTCGTTGAATTCTTTCTCGGGGTCGCGTTTATATTAGTAATTTTCGTCCAAGCCTCAACTCCTCTCAAAGTTGACTCTGCAAACATACATATCTTTAGCACTTGCGTTTTCTGGAAATAAACTGACGCATATCCTCGGAATCTATGTATATCCGTTCGCGAGAAGAAATTCTCGTCGACGAGTTTGACGAGCGCGAATACAAAATTCGAGTACTCGTCTCGTCAACGTACAAATACAAAAAACAAAAAGGACAAAGCTCTTTATTTACATCTCAATTGTATTCCTATCATAGAGAGCTTCGCGTTTAACCTACCTCAACGTCGCAGTGCTGCCGCCAAGCGAGTAAGGGAAAAAGAGAGAAAATTGCATTTCGACGACTTTTTTTTCCCTTTTACATGTAGTGCAAAAATTACATTCTGCACTCGACGACGCTTCAGCGGGCCGTGGCGTAAGAAAAATGGGCGACGCGTTTTTTCACTCGGCGCGATAAAATTGAGAAAACAAAAGAAGCGTCAAACGTCATTATCGTAACGAAAACAGTAAAAATGTAAACCCACATACGAAGAGACGCCGAAATGCAAAGTATTTCGAATCCACGTCGCGTTTAAATTTCACACGCGAATTTTCGCGTGAACGCTTCGTCATCCGGAATTGTATTTATTTTATATTTTTTATTCCACTTTTGTCTACGCTCTTTTCCTATCCGCTTCGTTATTTCGTAAATAAATAATTATTGCATTTGTATTTTCTACGAGGACTCTTTGTTCGGGGTATGAACGGTCAGGTGCAAACGACGCGCGAGAGGTTAGGTGAGTACGATCAGAAAAACTTCAATTTTCCCATCGCAACGATAAACTCGCAGATAACTCCGCGAACGCGATTACGAATCGATCTTATCGCTCTATTTTTTTCCTAAAAAAGAATTCGTCGAAACGAATTTTCCGTGATTCACCGATCTGTCAATCCGTTTCCCAATCTCGTTTGACAGTTCACAATATTTTTATCTCGATTCAATAATTATTGTTATTATTTATGGTACGATCGTTGCGCGAAAAAAAAAGCGTTATCTAATTGGAACGCGTTTCGATGTTATCGTTACAATAAAATCGTTACAATAAAATAATGTCACCGAAAGCTCACAAAATGCTCGCTCCGTAATGAAAATATTATTTTTGTTGCTTTTCGTGATAAAATTATGAATTTCGGATTTCGACGTAATTATCAAAAATGCAAGTTTTTGGAGAGAAATGAGAAATTTTGATTTTTAGGGATAATTCATGATGAGCGGATGGTTTCGATTCTTTCAGACGACCTTAGCGCAGCGAGCATCGGCTGGTTCTCGGGATTGATGCCTTCGGAGCATGTGGCGGGATTGCCGGAACTTTTGCCAGACTCGGAGAGCGAAATAGTATTAAACGATGCGGCTGTGGCGACCGAGGTCGATAACAAGGTCAAGACCAAACTCCTCACCATGTGGAATAACGTTAAATATGGTTTGTGTGAGCGCATTCATTTTTAGCGTAGAAAAAAGATTTTTTCTCGAAATTAATTTAATTATTGAGTTAAAAAAAATGTATCGATAATTTTTTTCATGCAGGATGGGCATCGAAGATGAAGACGAATTTCTCCAAAGAATCTCCGGTTTGGTTGTTAGGATCTTGTTATCACAAAAAAATTGAGGAGTCCCCGGAGAGAGCTTCCGAAGCGATGTACATGGAGACGGGGAGTGAAATATCATTGGCTGTGGATGCGACTAATTTGGATGAGGGAATCGAGGGTTTCAAGAGAGACTTTGTGTCGAGACTTTGGCTCACGTACAGACGAGAATTTCCTAATCTGAATGGATCGAATTTTACGTCGGATTGTGGTTGGGGCTGTATGCTGAGGAGCGGGCAGATGATGCTGGCGCAGGCTTTAGTTTGTCACTTTCTTGGGCGTGGTGAGTTGAGTGACAGGAAGAAAAGTTTCTGAATTTTTAGTATTTTTTTGCTTATCTTCGATTGTGATGTTTTGAACAGATTGGCGATGGAAACCGGATCAACCTTTGAAAACTCCGAAACAATTTGACGAGGAGAGGAAACACAGAATGATAATAAAATGGTTCGGTGACCAGCCAACTCCTCAGTCACCTCTGTCGATACACAGTCTGGTGTCTCTGGGTGCTCTGACGGGCAAACGAGCCGGCGACTGGTACGGACCGGCGTCCGTAGCGCATTTGCTCAGCCAAGCTGTGAAAAATGCGGCTGCGGATCACAGAGACTTTGAAAAATTGGCTGTGTACGTCGCTCAAGATTGTGCAGGTGATTTATCTTAAAAAATGTCTAAAGAACGTCAGCTGCATGTAAATTTACGTGATCGAGCGAGGAAGAATTATTGACGTCTGAGAAATGTTCTTCAGAAAATTATTCACAATATTTTACAGAAAATTATTCACAATATTTTACAGAAAATTATTCACAATATTTTACAGAAAATTATTCACAATATTTCACAGAAAATTATTCACAATATTATACAGAAAATTATTCACAATATTTTACAGAAAATTACTCACAATATTTTACAGAAAATTATTCACAATATTTTACAGAAAATTATTCACAATATTTTACAGAAAGTTATTCACAATATTTTACAGAAAATTATTCACAATATTTTACAGAAAATTATTCACAATATTATACAGAAAATTATTCACAATATTTTACAGAAAATTATTCACAATATTTTATACGATTTTTCTTTCATTTCAGTTTATCTCGACGATGTGAGAAGTGCCTGCGAAACGCCTGACGGCGGTTGGCGATCTCTGGTACTCTTCGTACCCCTGAGATTGGGCGCTGACAAATTGAATCCCGGATACGCGCCTTGTCTCACTGCCTTACTCCGTCAGGACGTGTGTATCGGCGTGATAGGCGGTCGACCTCGTCATTCCCTCTATTTCATCGGCTACCAGGAGGACAAACTCATCCACCTCGATCCCCATTATTGTCAGGAAGCCGTAGACGTCTGGAAGGATAATTTTTCGCTGGCGAGCTTTCACTGCTCGTCACCTCGGAAGATGTTGGTTTCGAAAATGGATCCGAGTTGCTGCGTAGGTTTTTATCTTCACGATAAGGAAGCTTTTGACAATTTTGTTCAAATCGTCAGACCTGTGAGTATTTATTTAATTTCTTTGCTTTTTTAATTTTTCTTTCAAAAAATTAATTCAATAAAATATTTCCAGCATTTGGTACCTTCGAACCAAAAGGTCGACTATCCGTTGTTCCTATTTTGCGAGGGCAGTGGCGACGATCTGCGTCGAGGATACGAAGCGTGCGAGGGCATGCTGACGTCGTCGACGTCAGTGTCGGCCAGCGACACCCTCGAGGACGAGACTCATTACGAGTGCGAGGAGTTCGAGCTCATATGAGCTCTCGTTAAAACCACGATGAAGGTTTCATCATTGTGAAAATAATTCTTGTACTTAAGGACCGATTAGACCGTCCGCGGAACTGATTAGAAGAAACAGGAAAAGCGGAGCTATTGTACTCCCTGTTGGCCTTGAATTTATTTATTCTATTTTACAAATAAAATTTGTGAATTTGATAATTGGCAGTAAGTAGCCCGTGAATAGGTACAATTTTTTTTCTTCAAGGGGTTACATCTAATCGTCGGCCGAAAAAAAAGTCGAGTTTTTGTGTATTTCTTTTGGGTAAACGACTGCAGGTTTCGCTCTGTCTTTTGTTTCATAGTGAAAGGTATATTTTTAACTATGTTTTATAATTTTTTTATTATAAACCCTTCAAGGGTTTACGTCCAGTTAGAATTTTTTCGAAACAACTCTTTCAATATCGGTGACCACGATATCTCAAAAACGAGTCGATCGATTTACTTTTGCATACTTTTTTTCTATATCAAAACGCAGTCCTTGATCGAAGGATTTTTTTTTCGATGCATAGTTTTTTTATATCGAGGAAAATGAAGTGATTTTTTTGAAGAAATTTAGACTCACTTTCAACCGCCGAGCATTTTTTCAAAAATTGATATTTTATCAAATCCTTCGATCAAAGACTAGATAATACGATACAAAAACTGAATCTATTTGGTTTTTTATTTCTGATGATC
>JAPYYX010003225.1:0-11837 GCA_030522605.1 Cremastinae sp. B BG-2022a | reverse complement strand
TGAAAATTGAATTTGTTTCCTTCAATTGTGATTAAAAAACAAAAAAATCAGCATATTTAAATCCTTGGAATCGGAAATTTTTCTTAAGTACCCCATTTTGCCCCCCCCCTCTCCCCTATATTATTATTATTTTGACAATATGAGATATGTGTAATTTGAAAATATATTGTAAATTTTGCTAAAAGTGTTTTTTAATTTTAAATAAAATTTTAATTAACATTTGTTTGAATTTTTTCTTCACAAATATTCTCCCATATTCTAATATTGTTCGTTAAAATTTTCCGCATCCTTGAGAAAAGAGTTGAGCATGCGAAATGTAAAAAGGCGCGACAGCGGGAAAAAAGTGCCGAGAGAGAGAGAAGGAAATGGCGAAAGACAAATAATAATAAAAATGGCTCGAGAGAATCGTAAGCGAAGGAACGGTCGTCCGGGATTTCACGGAGTGAATACGGTCGGTATATGAGCAGACCGCGGTGAAGATGAGAATCGTTTGTGCGGTCCGGAGACAAGGGAGGATTTTAAAAGAAATGTGAACGAGAGCGAAGCGCGGGAGGAAGAATACGAAGAAGACGAGGAAGAGAGAAAAAAGAAAAAAAATAAAATAAAGCGTAAAAATGCGAGAATACGAAAGGAAGAAAACGATGAAAGGACGATGATGATGAGCCGACACAGATTCGCGACGAGGACGAGGAATTAAGAGCCGGAAGGTAAGAGGACGACGACGACGATGAGAATAAGGGAGAGCGACGAGGATGAGAAGAGAAAATAAGAATGAGAATGACAGAAAGAGAGAAAGAGAGAATTGAAGGGAGAAAAAAGGGAGGAACGCTTAAGCGCGGTAATGAAAACCCAACGAAATTATGCGGAGCACTTCATTCCATTAAAGTCCGCTTGCTCACGTAGAAATAAAGCGTCACCGGGAGGAAGAAAATGCCCCGGGTAAACTCTCGTTGCGTTTCTGTCCTATAAAGGGCGCATCCTTCTTTCCCTTACAATTTCCCATCTTGTTCTTTTATTTTCGGAGGAAGAGCGACGGATATATAATATACATAGCTATTCTGCACACAATATGTATTTTTATATACATAGAATATTTATATATTATATAATAGATATATACAATTATATACAAAAATAATGATAGAGACAGATACATGAAAATAAAATTTAAATAAAACGAGAATGAGAGAATAACAGTAGGGAATATTTTTTATAAATAATAAATAAAATAAAATACATATGTACTAAGTAGTAGAAGATAGAGATAGATAAATATATGTGTTGACATATGTATTATATGTGTGCATAGAATAGGGAAAAAGGGCGAAACAAAATCCTGCTATTTACATTATATTTTTCCCAATATTGCATTTTCGTCGCGGTGAGCGAAAAGCGAGCTGAAAGATTCTCGTTTTAACGTAACCCTAGCCGCAGGACAGTTCAAAGAAACGTTCATTGCTTCGTTAAAGCGACGATAAATAATGCTCGTGCAACGCCGTTTACGTGGTTCCCGCGATATGCGATGGTGAATATTGCTCTCGTAGGTTTCTCTCTCGTTTTTTTCTTTTCGTTTTCCTCTGAAACCGCTCGCGGACGGATATTGAAGACATTTAAATATTTTATGAGAAAAAGAAAAATGTTGTAATTTTGGTTGGTGCGAAAAAGAGCATTTAAGGGAATGCTCAAGTCTTGTACGTCGGTAGAAATTCTATTATGCAGTTTTCTCTAAAAATATTCAATTTTCGAAAGAAAGAAATAACTGCAAGTTTTTTTTTCCTTATACCAACAAAAAGTAAATTTTTACATTTTTAAAGTATAATATTTAAAACAATAATAATTATATAAAATATTTGTGTGCTTTTGACAGCTTTTAATAAATATTGTAATATATATTTGAAATTTTTTTCAAAATGGGTTTAATGAAAAATGAATTTCTCTCAAGCTTTTTCCACTTACACTGACCTGTCGATTTTTCCCCATTGAAATTTTTTTTTGTAAAAAAAAGTGTTTTCACAATTCACCTGAAAAATAGCTTCGTTAACATTGTACAAGCATCATTCAATCTCTTTTTCATTCTGTTAATTGAAATTCTATGAAAAAATGCAACGTTTCAGTTCTGACTACCAGAAAAATATCCTTTTTTTTAATGTCGTTCGAATTTCAGTGAGCGGGGGAAAAATATCCCGCCTGGCCGGGGCGATAATAATTATCACCGAAATCAGATAAAGTGCGAATAGAAATTCTGTTGCGACGGAATCGAAAAAAGAGTGAAAATTTATCTCCATTTTCCCTTGGAATCAGAAGAGAATATTCAATCGTGTTCGTATCGGATAACCAGCGAAAAAGGACCGTGATCGCTCCAAAAATAATGAAATCACTTGGCACTTAACAAAGCGGAGTTCCCAGCTTTTTATTCGATATCGAATTAACAAAAAGCACTCGTCCAGTAAATTCGGAATTCGATGCGAATTCCAACCGTGTTGTGAAAATTCGTTGGAAGTGACAAAAAAACGTTCAATGATTGAAAAAAAAGAAAAATCAGTATTTTTGATATTCAAAAAACGTTTCATCAGTAATAAACAGAGGTAATTAAAAAAGTCTGACCAAAGAGTAGATTTATTGATTTCGAGATAAATAACTTGTCGTTTAATAATTTTAACTCTTCAATTTTCAATTTTATCACATTGCCTGTCAATTCATTGGAGACAAAAACTTTCGAGACGAAAGGCTTCGACATTACTCTTGAAAAATAGTTACCACAGAGGACGTTGAGTTCCGCGCTCGATTTGCGAGAGAGCTCGATTTTCCTCACGCCCGAAAAGAATAAAGTTCAAAGATTCGAAACCTTGCGAAAGCTTTTTCCATCTTTCGCGCACAAAGAAGTTTGCGTCCTTGGCTCTCTGTTATTTGTGTTTCCAGCTTTTCAAATAATAGAAAATATACAAACGTTCCATCTTATCTTTTTTTCCTTCAAAGAAATATTCTTGGTGCTCAAAGAATAAAAGTTGAAAAAAAGTGTCTTTTTGAAAAAATTCATCTCCAAAGAATTTTCAGATAAGAAATACCGTTTTTACATCTTGTGCAAACGAGTGAGCGCCGAGTCGAGGAAGTAGTGTTTCCGAAAGCTCCGCACAGCCTTTGAAGATTTTTTGTTAAAGAGGAACACTTGCCGAGTAAATAAATTTTCTCCTTCAAAAAAATTTGTGTGTTCGGGCATAAAAAAAATGTATTCAAACTTTTTACTTCCATTGGAATGCATTTAAATTACGTTCCAAATGTTTGGTAAAGATTTTAATCAGGATTGAGTGCACGAGGCAACAGTTTTATGTGTTCATGATTTAAGAAAATGTTCTTATCATGATTATCAAGCTTAGGTTCGCAATTGCTTGGAAGTAGCTAAATACTTAAATAGTAAAGCCATCCCAAATGGTGTCATTGTTGACCAAGATAAAAATCTAGCGGTAAGCAAATTAGAAGACCTTTTCATGATCGTCAAATAGATCCAATGATATGTCTTATGATAAGACTCTTATCAAGCGGTAACATCAAAGACCACTAACGAATCTAAAGATCTGGTGGATAAGCAGACTTTACATGAAACCATTTGCATATGCTGTTGCTACTATAAATGCCACACCTACTTTTTTGCTAATGCTGTTGCTGCACCTACTATATTTGCCACTATTGGTATTGATGCACCCACTGGTCCTACTAGTTACTTTTTTGTACCATTATTGGTACTTCTGCTGCAACTGATACCTCTAATGGTGCAGCTACTACTGTTACTACCATTTCGACTGCTACTGTTATTGCTGCACCTACTGTTTTTGCCACTACTGCTATTGATGCATCTACTGCCCCTGCTACTTGCTTTCTTTGTACTATTGATGATACTTCTGCTGTAACTGATACTTTTAATGGTGGAGCTGCTACTGTTACTGTTATTTCAACTGCTACTGTTATTGCTACACCTACTAATTCAGCTGTCGCTGTTGTCCCTAGTATTCAAACTGCTATTGCGGATCCTAATGTTGCACCTACTGCTATTAGTACATCTACTGCAGCTGGTACTACTGATATAGGCGCTACTACCGCTTCCACTATATTAACTGGTGTTGTTATTGCTAGAAGGCAACATAGAAACGTTGATACCATAAGCATATTGACCTTTTGCCCTTTGAACATAGATATTTTGATAATACATCGATGTTTATTCCTAAAATTGATCCAAGATTGAAAATTCACGAAAATAGAGTTTAAATATATTCAGTAAGGTCCCAAAAGTCAATCTTTTCTTATAGAAACATTGGTCCAGCTCGATAGTATGCATAAATGATGATATCTTAGTATGCAATATGCACGAACACGATTCTCCCGTTCCTATCGATGTAGTCAGATATGAATATCTGTAAAACCAAGTAAAATGAGAAAAGATCGAAATTGCTTTCAAATTGACCAATACAATTACAATACCTCTAATCCAAAATAACTCGCATTCTCTGAATATTCTAGAATGTTGCTAGATGTTAATTGATAATGAGATACAAATAGATGATGGTATACCTTATTATCAGTGTACAGCAAAACCCGAAATGGTAAATGCAATATGGATGCATAATATTGGATGGGAGGAGATAGGATCTCGCGCGTGACTCAAAATCGATAAGTGGGAGCCGCAAAGTACATCGCTCTGTGGCCGAAGGACAACGTACGCGCAACGACCTGTGGGACCGCGACAACCGTGCAGGCGAAAGACCCGTGTCGCATCCGCACAAAGGCACACACGTTTTCCCAATTGAGTTAACCCAACAGATTGCATTGTCTCGACTCTGGTTGCGTGATTCACCTCGAAATACCAAGGAATTCGGAATATCTCGCATCCTATCACTCCAATGTCTGATTTACCCTTTATTTTACATCAAACCCGGATCTTCAGTTGACTCTTCCAATCTGCTTGAGGTGTAACAAAGACCAACTATGGAAATGCTATTTTTGGATTGTATTTGAGTGGTGTGGTACTGTTTACTAGTTATTGATTTGCAATTGCCATTAATATGCACTTAGAATGTTGAACTCGTCCGTGTGGTCTTTGTTCAATTATCTAGATGTTGAAGGCATATGGGAGTTGTGGAATGATTTCACTTTGCATGCATTGAATTCTTATTTAAAACAGTAATAAAAACAATCTCTCTAAACCTTTAACGATTTAGATTACTTTTTTCGAAAACGAGACTCCAAAGAGCCATTGAGGTATTGGGTTAAGCCATTAAGATATCGTGGATGCATTTAGATTGATAATGGAATAGGAACTCGATAGAAAACGATTCAATTACGAGATCAAACGGAGGAGCTCGTGTATCCTGATCGTCGTTGCTCGGAATGGAGGTTTCCTTCGAAAATTCGTGGTAAATCACAATGAGGAGTCAGGTGTCTTGGTACCAAAGATAATGGAAATTGACGTTTCCTCGTCGTCGTCGTCGATGCGAGCGGACCCACCCTTGCACGAAATCGCTATACGAGCTGAGACGATTTTTCGTTAAACCGATTTTCGCGAAAAATGCGAGCTCTCGCCAATCCCAGCGAAATCCATCGATTCCCAGCACCGTATAAACGAGCCAGTATTTCTCAGATAAACACAATTTATTCAGACTTTCGATATCCGCAGCCACGAGAATCGGGACGAAATCCTCCAGCTTTTCTCCATCCTTAAATTACTTCGTTCATCTTATTATTTTATTTTCAACCTGAAGATTCAAGACAGAGATATCTATTTTCATTTCCTACCTCGAAAACAAATTTTCACGTTAAATCAAACTCTTCTCTAAACATTTATTTGTTACTCTATTTATTGAAAATCTATATTTATTTAATTTGTGTTTGATATTCTATTGTTCCATATTCCAATAACTTGCAATTCATCAAATATTGGAGTTTTATTCTTTTGGGTTTTTTTTTCTCACAAAAAGTAGGTATTTATTGGAGTACAGAGTTTTTGCTAATGAAAAGCGTTCAGGTTCGTTGACCATCTATTTACCCGTCTTTTTTTCTCTAGTAATCCATCTGGACAATGGCAGAAACAGATGCGAGCGCGACGAGTGTATCGATTGGCGAAATGTGCGCGAACGTACGAATACAAAAGAGAGAGAAAACCCTTTCCGACATAGGAATAGTCTACGAAAGTGTCGATTTGGAATGAGAGTATTCCCATCTCGCTGATCGATAGTCTTGCCCGTTCGTAGACTCGTGAACGACGCCGAGATGGACAGAAATGGGTTGTGTACAGGATCTCTCAGGAATGGATTTTAAAACGAAAAAAAAAAAGAAATCTGAAAGGTAAAGTATTTCGTATATTTATTTATCGGAGCAACGGTTGAGGAGTTAAGAGTCAAGTTTGGTCGATCGGTATGGGTAGAAATATTCAATACAAATTTTATTGGTGTGGAAAATAGTTGATATCGATTTATGAGAAAAATTTGAGTAAACAAACATTTTGGCGTTATTGGAACTTTTCGTATCAAAATTTTCTTGAGGATTTTTAATTTTCATTTTTTCCAGGAAATTTTGGAATGTCCAGTACATTCCAGGATGAGTGACAGTGTAATGAAACACATTCGATAAAATCCTTGGAGAGCCTTTTTCTACGCTTACTGTCGTGATTCGCCTCTCTGAAATGGACACACAAAAATGATACGAATACAAACAATCCTTCCATTAAAAATGTCGAGGCAAGATTAGAGCATGTCATACCAAACATTTTCCCTCGTTTCTATTTTTTTTAATAGTTCTTTTTTCGAAATCTGAATGAAATATTTATACAATATTTTGTTGTATAAATTAGTATCCAGGACGAATATTTATAAGCATAACCGGGTATCGATCAAGATTTTTCAAACGGATGAAAGTGATGATTCCTGAAGGGGTCCACCATTGGACACTACGAAAGGTAAATCCATTGAAGCTGTGGATTGCTGCAAGGGTGAGTTTGAATCTGCACTATTTAATACATAAATTATGAGACGATGAATAAAATCGAAGTTGGATCATACACCGAATTCTCGTACCGACAGATTGAAATCAACGTTTGGGTATCCGGTTATGAAAATCGCATTTTAATTCTCGACAACGAGAGCAAAAAATATCTCGTTACTTCGACTGTACATCGATGCTGAGAACATTTTTCTTCCAGAATTGGAACTATAAATAATTCTCAGTCATCCATCCGCGGGCGATAGCTTCAAATTTCCATAATTAAATTGATTATTAATATTCATAACGCGAATACAATTATAGCATGCACGTCAGAAAAATAGAAGCAAAAGGCTTCAAGGATTTTTAACAACTTTAAACACCTGTCGGGTTGTTTGAAGAGTAAAAAGCAGAGGTCAAAACGACTAAATAAATTAAATGAATTTAAATAATTTTTTTCTAATTTTAACGTTGATTGACGCATAATTTTTTTCTCAACTAAAGAACTGTTTGCACGAGTTCAATAATTAAAATAAATATGCATGGTTTGAATGTTTTTTAGATTTATTTTTTAAAAATATAACCGATACTGTTTTTCGTTGCATTTTTTCTTCCTACCGTATGACGTTTTATTTTCCCAGTATATATTCATATGAAAAAGTGTACAGGTCTGAATATCAAACATAGAACACGACCAATGCAAGTGAAAAATTATCGGAAAATTTTTGCCTCTGTCAATTAAACGAGTATTTGTATGAAAATCGTTTAAAAGGTATTTATTTCGTAACTAACAGAGTAACATTCGTTCGAACGAGAATATCAACTCATCATTTTTTTCGTTTATCGATTTAAAGTTTATTTCAAACTCGGGTCATTGTACCGTTCAATTGTACGTTCTCTTGTATTCATCTCACAACTTTTTACGTTTCCAAGTATCGAGATTGCGACGCCTTGAAGAGATGAGTTTGGTTTTAAGTTGTCAAAGTGCCAGAGACGAGCGAGAAGGGAATCAAAGCGTTGTATACAAGGTGTCTCTAATATCCGTGTCCAAAATAACATAAATAGATTCCTGAGAAAATTTCAAGACGAAAAGTCCTGACGCGTTTTTCGATCCGACTTACCAGTGATGAGTTATCTAGCGTTAAGTGTGAACCAATCGGTGGAACTCATGACTGACGTGCCTTATGACGTGGCATTCGCGGATTGGTTGAACTTCAACCGTCGATAACTTCTCAAGTTTTGCTCGTATCGAAAAACTTCCAAAGACTTTTCGACTCGAAATTGAATCAACAATTCATTTTCTCATCGCTAAATGGCTTTCGCTGATTGATTGAGTACGAATTGTTGTTTTTTTAATGATCGCATAATTCGAAGAAATCAGTTCAAAAATATTTCTCGACGCAAAATGTTTTTCTAAAATCATGTTTTTCCGTTACTGACTTTAATTTCTAGGACACCCTATACGCTATAGCGGATCGAAGCCTAATGACGCTTTCGATCAAAGCCACCCTCTCGAGCACTTCGTGCCATTTCCCTCTGTACATTCATATACCTCACCGTAGTATACCTTAGCCCGGTGTTTGTATATAAAATAAATGGCAGAGACGATCCCGCACATATTTTTATTCTGCGGAGCGTGCAAACCTATCGGACAGCTCAGGGAACAATGATATTTCAAATTCTCACCCCTTCGAACTTTGAAGTGCGCACTCGACTATGTTTCGTCCTCCGAACATACAAACTCGAGTTTTTCTTTCATTTTTTCTCTATTTTCTTTCACTTTTATCCATTTTCTTTCATTTTTCTTCCCGGCCTCTCATACATTTTCGTCCTCGGAAAAATTCTCTCGAGCGCGCTCGCAGCTTTTGTTTTTCTCTATTTACGTAATTTTCTTTTGTATTTTTTTCTCCCTCCGGTAGAGACGTCCAGCAAAATATACCCCGAGCTCGCGGCAATTCGTGTATCAAGCGCTTCGTCTCCCGTTGGGGATTACAACCAACTCCAAGTCTGCGAGGACGAAATTCTCTTCGAACCACGCAGAAAGCAAATGCGTCGTAGAAAAAGCGCACCGCAGCTTTCACACTTCTCCTTCGTGTTTTCTCTCAAAACATGAGCCACCTTCCCGGAAATTTCGTCCCGACTACCCGAACTTATCCATTATAGGATTCTCTAACGTCTTCCTCGGTATTGATTAGTTATTCACGAGGTTCATATCGCAGATTATGTGCAATTTGTGCGTTCATTCTAAAGTTTTGGCAATTCGTCGAAGAAAAAATTAAACTTTGTGCAAGTTTTATTCTAATTAAAAATTGATTTTAAAGTTAGCTACTAAAGTTTAGAGCAGTGCAAAAGATTATCGAGACGGTTATTCAATCGTGAAAATTTAATGAAAATAAAAAATTCAATAAATCTTGTACCAACTGCATTAATCGATTTCTTATGGTATTAATTGTTGAAGAAAATGAAAATCCGTTTTGAATTTATAGAGAATTTTCTCAAAAAAATGTCGGTGAATTTATCCCCGTTTCGTTGGAAGAAAAGTTTGGAAATTGGGCCAATTCTTGTCAGATGCCTGAAAAGCGAGTCGGAATGTTTGCCAGGATTTTACTTCCGTTCTTCCCCATATTTTTTTCTCTGCCATCTTTCTCAAAATGGCGACATTATCGGGTTTATATGATCGTAAGCCGCGGATGATTAATGACGCGAAAAGCTTTGTGCAATCAATTTTACACACATTTCGAGGACACGAGAAAAGTTTCTCGAAAAAAAAATTGACGTTTCTGATTCACTGGAAATATTTTTCTTCAAAAATATTTTTGTCTCGAATTCTTCTTTTCTGTATAAAATTAATTTTTCATAAATTGCGTCTCGTTGATTGTTGTATTTTTTTTTCGTTTTTCATCTGTTGTAAATCTCGACGAATATTGGCTTCATTCTCGTTCAAGCGTCCGGAATGGGAATTAATAATTTTATCCGGCGGCAATCGCGAGCTCCGAGCGAAGAGCCCCACGGGCAGATAATCATAAAAAGCGAATGATCGCTGCACTGAACAGTGAAATTTGAGCAAGGACGAAATATTGCTCCTGATGGCCAAAGACGAGAGACTTTTTCTTGCGTGAAAATTGTGAAAAGAGGCATTTGACCTGAAGCTTCGAGCAGAAATCTTGGACCGTAAAGAAGAGAAAAAGTTGAGAGAAAAAAATTTTGAAAAACGTCAAAAAATTTTTAAAAATCGAAAAATACAAAAATGAAAAATTTGCAAATTTAAATTAAATGAGAATATTAATGATTAAATATAAAAAAAAAATCATTTATTATATAACACGGAGCAAAGAAATTCCGTAAAAGGCAAGATAAAAAGAAAATTCTACGAAATAATATAAAAAGAGTTATTTTCGTTTGAATTTCATTCTTTCGTTATCCTTGCGGACTAGAAACTCGCGCAGACCCATTTCCACGCGAAACTTCTTTCCTCCGTCATTACGGAGCTTTTTTTATGCTCCAGCGTAAAAAAAAAAAGTTCGATTCTCTTTCTTCGTCTCCTGAGCCCATTCCGGCCTCTGACGTTTGATACGACGACGACGACGATCGAGAGCCTGAATAGAGAGGATTTATAACGACCCCCGGGAAAACTGGATAATGAAGATTCTTTTGCCCCCGGCGGCGGATGACGATGGAAATAAACGCATATTGTTCAAACGAGATGAGCGTATGAAATATATAGTTAAGCTTCGTAGGAGTTTATGCACGGAGGAACGCTCTCGGCGAGATTCGCAAAAAAAAATGCATTTTTTACGTCAATTACAAAATACATCGACAAATTGAGTTTGACCGGTGATGAGATAATTTAAAAAGATTGTGAAATTTTTTTCTTGTATTTTTGAATCTGCTAATAATATTTAAGGAATTTTAATTAAGTTCGAAATACTGGCTGAATTATTTAGTTCAATATTCGTTGATTTCATTGCGTTTCTTTTTTGAATGTTTCAAATATCGTAAATTATTATTTTTTTTCATTTTTGACATTAGTACATAAATTTTATTTAAAAATGATTTTATTTCACATTGATGCATTATCAAATTTTCATAAATCTTCGAAAACATTGGATATATTTATGAAATATGGGAAATATTTTTCTTTGTTTTTTTATGTTGGTAAATTCTTTTTGCAAGAGCATTAAATTTACCATAACGGGGTCGGTACAAGGGTGCGAGAATGCTTTTGAGAGTCGCTATTTATTTTCTCGCGAAAAGACGCTCGCATTTGAATGGAAAAATCCCGAGGTGCTTATCACTTTTCATAACGTGAAAAGATATACGGTTGATGTTATCAGCGTTTCAATCTCCATAATATCCTTTTAAAACAGTAATAAGACGGGCGGAGCGGTGAATCCGGGATATCTTGAGGTCCGCCTGTTTTCCGCGAGCCCTTTACGCCAGAATTTTTTTTTCCACCCCCCTCGTAAAAGCTCGTATAAAACTTCCGGTCGGCAAATCACATTTTATTTCACTTTTTTATTTATTCGCCCGATCCTCATTCATCCCGTCTTACTTTAAGGATAAGTCATTCATGCAAAAATTTCATGGTAGATACACTGAGCAAATTCCAGGATTAAAAGTCTCTTTGATAAGTTAAAAATTTTTTTGAACGTTTTCTTATCTCAAAATATTTATTTTTTAATTATATTTTTAATAATTTCTTAGAGTTAAATATTTTTAAATATGCTTCAACTAAAATCAAAATATTTAAAATTAGATTTCAACTAGTTAAAGTGGTTGATCAAGTATTCTCTAGTCAAATGAGAGTCCGCGTAAAAAATTTTTGAAAAAGTTACTTTTTTCTGTTTTGGATCACAGGAAAAATAATTGTT
>JAPYYX010003224.1:0-11837 GCA_030522605.1 Cremastinae sp. B BG-2022a | reverse complement strand
CTGTTTTTTGTTTTATTTTCGCTAAAATTTTGTGGTGATTCCTATGCTTAACAGCGGTACTACATAGTGATCTCGAGAACGAGACTCGAAGCATAATTAGCACGAGGTAGTCATTGCGGTATGACACCATAAATATTCATAGAGACAATGTCCTCCGCTGTAGCAAGTACGAACAGCAATTTAAACTACTACGTTTACTACCCCCAATGTAATCGTGTTAACCACAATTCCACACGACCTTGCAAACCTTCAACCGATAATTTGTAATTTTCGTAAAACATAACGGGACACTAATTAATTGGCGGATCAACAGGAACACGAATGAAATTATTCTGCTTTGAAAACTCCACCGTTGTTTGCATCAAATGTAGTAAAATGAATTTTGAAAATTTTTTTTTTTTTTGATAATGAAACGCTCGTGTCATTCGATATTGATTTTTAATAGGATTAAATTTTGTTTTTCATCAAAGAGCTAACGCTCAATCCCATCTGTCACAAAAGCGACATTGAGATTCGCAGTAAAAAAAAAAGTGCGGAGTAAATAAAAATGATTGCGTCCGAGCTGGGGATGTTTACTATTTTTATCGACAATCGACATTTACGTGCTATCTCATTCAATTTTTCGAACGCATTCAATATTGCCGCACGCCAATCGACGATATTTCAACATTTTTATTTGCACGAAAAAAATATTGCGGTTTCCAACAGCTTTTAGCAGTTTGACACTTTTTTTCTTCATCGAAAAATCGTTTTCGGTTTATTTGTATTTTCACTTTATTTGTATACGTCAATTTATCACTCGAAATGTCGAGCTCGCTCTTGCCACGCGTTAAAATTTTTTCCATCGCTTTAAATTCTTTTCTCTAATCTCAATTTTTGTTGGCGTGGAAATTTAACTCTTTGAGAACATTTGAGGAAATTTAAATCCAACAATATTCAAAGATAAAGTTGCATGTAATTGCAATGCAGCTGTATAATGCCAATTTATAAATTGTAATATTCGTTCTACCTGAAACTCCGAGATGTGGCAATTAACTCAGCAATTAATCAACTATATTTCCATCGATGTGAACTTTGAAGCTTCGCTTCGAATTACGTGAAATTCGTAATTACACCCCAATTCAAAATTAGCGGAAATTTATTGCATCTCGTAAAACTTGCCTAATAATTTTTTATTCTTACGTGTTTTAAGAACGTTATCGTACAAAAAAGCCTTCATCGAAAAATATGAGAACAATTTTTTATTTAGTTTTCTATTTTTAGATACTTTAAATACGATTTAATAAACATTTAAATATTTTATTTGCATGTTACACATTTTTCTAGACCTAAATGCACAAATTTTAACATCGTGCATTACTTATCGCTTGGAAATCACGTAACAATCGTTTACCTGACGCTAAAAACCTTTTTGGTATCTCGTTTTTAAAATTCTGTGAAATGAGAATATTTTTCACGATTCTCAGACAGATTATTATTTTTCAATGAAAAATATTTTTTTTCCCGTGATTGATCGTTTTATGGTCTCTATCTCGTTTTAACGAACGGATCAAACAAAATCCCTCGTTACGTTTTGAAAGTTGAGACTTTTATGTTTTTCAGAATTCACGATTATGACGTTTATTCGTAGAAAAACAGAATTGTTGGAATCTGTAATTTTTACAAATGCGCATATAACGACTGGAAGAATTTAATTTCAAAAACTCAAAAAATTCTGATTTCATTTTGTGATAGGATAATTTTCAAAAAAACACTAAAAATTATTTAAAAATGTAAATCCACTAAAATTATGAAACTCTAAAAATTATTTAATACTTAAAAAATGTTGAGACTTTAATTAATTTTATTCCATTTGTCTAGGAAAAAAATATCTATATAATTTTTTTAATCATGGACGATGATTGTACTTTATTGTCTCATGTCACTTTGGCACTTTTGATAAACTTTCCTAATTATTGGAACTCGAGGTTATCACGACTGCAATTGTATCACAATTCGCACGTAATATCTTGTTCAAAGGAGTTGTCACTAGCGCGTTTGCTAAAAAAACATTCGATCTAAATCCACAACGCGAGATAAGACTGAATTTAGAATTCTACATTATTTTTTAAAATGCCAAAAACACTTTCATTTTTCATTTACTTTTTTATCAAATTTTTTCAAACGTTTTTCCATATTGAAACCCGAAACTGTGATACAAGAAACTTTTAATCAGACTACAAGAATTTTTCAATTATTCAGATGTAGATTTTTTTCAATGGTCTCGAATTTGTCAGGTCATGGAAAAAGAGCGAACAGAATTTAAGTTCGGAGCGTATTATTTTTTTTTCGCGAACGCGAAGTCGTATCTCTCATCCGTGCTCCCATAATGTTATGGTATTGGCTCAAAGCTAAACATCACCGAAGTTTCGCAATTTTCCGAGCGGTTGAACCTAACAGCTTCAAGAGATAGGAAAGTTCGTAAGAAACGAAAGGGAACATGCGAGCGCGTGTAACAGTCGGGTAGATCCAGATTTTCCTCCCGGTAAATCCTCGTTCCGGGTTCGCTCGTATCGTTATCGGCGTGCACTCGACCACCAGAGACAAATTTCTACGAACCGCAGTGACGACTCTCCAAATAAATGGCCTCAAGTGCGATAAGGATCTAACTTGTGGATCTCGCCACTTGAGATAAATGAAGCGAGAAAATTGAGAATTCGGATCGAAGACTTTTACGAAAAAAATCACCCCTGATAGCCGCAGGTCAAAGCTTCAGGATACTCGAATCGATTTTTCGAGATTTTTCAATCGTCCTTTAAATTATTGACTGTAAAATGAAAACAAAATTCCACATATTATTAGATCCGATTTATTTTAATTATTTTGGTTTTTTTAATCAAAATATTTCGAAATAAATAAATAAAAAATTATTCATAGGGTAGAGGGGGGCAAAATGGGGTACTCAAAAAAATTTTCCGCTTCAAAGAGTTTAAATATGCTGAATTTTTTGTTTTTTAATCACAGTGGAAGGAAACAAATTACATTTTCGGCTTCCATGAGAAAAAATAATCTTTTTTAGCGAACTAAATGGGGTGCACCTCCAAAAAAAAAGAAAAAATTTTCTTTTTTATAATTTGTTAATTTATTATTAGCTATGACATTTCGTTTCAAGTATCTAATTAATGATTTATTTTGATTTTCGCTGAAATGTGTCAAATGTGTGTTTTGGTTAAATGTGTGTTCATTCCCAAAGAAAATCATATTTTTCTATCTGCTATGTTGGTTTTTGATTTTTAATTCTTATTTTTGTTTGAATGTGTTTTGGAATCACCAAATATAATGTTCTAGACAAAAACGCTACTTGATATTAAACTTTATAAATTGTAAAATATTAAAAATTTTCACCAAATTTTTGGGGGTACCCTACTTGACCCCCAACCCCATTTTGTACCATAAATAAAAAAAATTTCATACATTTTCTATATCTCAATGAACTTCTTACCTCAACTCTTCATTTAATTTATTTTCATTATAAATTACCCTGATATAAATTATTGTCAATTTTTTCAAAATTCATCCAATTATTCCTGTTATAATTTGCAGTAGCACAATGCAAGGGCAGCTCATTCATGTTTATGATGACTGAAGGCATTTCTCTGTAATCTATCGGTTATCGTCGAGCTGTCAAGAGAGCTGTCAAGCTGTCGGTTAGTACATGAACCGATAGACGCAGAGGAATGGAAGTACAGAAATATCTCGGTACAGATAAAGACCGAAACGAGATTCAATAGCAGAGTATAATCTATATCTGAAATATATTAGCCTAATATTTAATACGTTTCGCTTTTCGGAATTTTTCAAAGCGCAGCAGTACCGTGACATCGTTCGAAGACATGCGCCGAATAATTTGTAAGGCCTGATCAATTGGAAAATATAAGAGGACAAAATTTCTCGTACTGATAAAACTTGGAATTAATAACTCAATATATTCTTGCATGCATATTAGGGTTTTACTTAAAATAATTGACGTTTCGAAAGAACTCGAAAGATTAGCAGTCTCGCGAAGTCGCTTGAAAAGATGTGTCGAAAAATCCGATAGGCTCAATCAATCGGAAAACGCGTTCAGGTTCTCGTTGAAGAAAAAAAATACAAATTTACAAAAAAACGTAATCTCTGGGATGTTGAGAAGTGAAAAATTGGTGAAATTTTTTTAGAAATTTAGTGTAAGCGACCAAAAGCAAATAAACAAGAAAAAAAGGATTTTACAAAATAAAATACGTCGAGTGATTGGAAAATGAGAACTTTGAGTTTTTTCTCGGTTGTTCTCGTAATTTCTACGATTTCGGTGCAATGCGATGGATATCGTATCCTCGGTTTGTTCCCGCTCGCTTCGAAGAGTCATTTTATAATGTTCG
This sequence comes from Cremastinae sp. B BG-2022a, assembly GCA_030522605.1. Lineage (NCBI taxonomy): Eukaryota > Metazoa > Arthropoda > Insecta > Hymenoptera > Ichneumonidae > Cremastinae sp. B BG-2022a. Next base: position 7,443 of record JAPYYX010003224.1, on the reverse strand, counting down.
AGGCCCTTATGAAGGGCCTCGCCCAAAAAGGACACCAGGTCGACGTCATCTCGCACTTTCCTTTGAAAAAGTCGTACCCGAATTACACGGACATCGTAACCGTGCCGCACTTTGGGATGGTTTTTACCAACAATCTTGATTATAAACATCTCTCGGGCATGCAGCAGGATCTTTTGGCGTTTCTCACGCACACGGCCGGTAATGAGCTGTGCCTGCATCTCGGACATCCAGAAGTCCAGGAATTTATCAAAAATCCGCCAAACGATCCACCTTACGATATAGTTTTGACAGAGGTAAATAAAATACACGAAATTCTTTTAAAAATATTTTTTTACTCTTTAATTAAATTTTTTTGTGATTTTCTTATAACCGATTTAAATTATTTTCGCGAATTGTATTATTTTGTTTCATTTTATTCCTTATTCAGAATCAGAATATTTTTTGTTATTTTTTTCACGTTGATTTTGGTATCGCTTTTTTTAATAAATTTTTTTAATGATTTTTGTTCATCAGTTTTTTGTTTTTCGTCGGAAGTTGTTGCTTTTCCAAATTATTCTTTTTTTATTCTTGAAATTATTCTTTTTGTACTCCGTACTTGAATACTTTTCGTTTTTTTTTGACGTTTTATTTTAAAAGTTCTTAGAATTAAAAATTTTAGAAGTAATTTTTTTACGATTTTTGATTTTTTTTTGTATTGTGTTTTTTTAGTACTTCGTCGCGGGCTGTTACTTCGCGATGGGTAGACATCTGAACGTTCCGCTGGTCGGTGTCAGCACCGCGGCATTATATTCTTGGTTAAATGCAATAATCGCGAGTCCGAACAACTTTGCATTCGTGCCGAATAATTTGCTGAGTTACGCTCCGCCAATGAGTTTCATTCAGAGATTCCACAACGTCATTTATTCCGTCTATCATAATCTTTACTATCGTTATCGCACGGAACGAGTGCAAGAGGAATTAATAAAAAAATTTTACGGCCCGAATATGCCTTCGATTCGAGAAATCGAAAAAGACATCGCTCTCGTTTTGGTCAACTCGCACTTTTCTCTCAACGATCCAAAACCCGCTTCTGCGTCGCTCATCGAAGTTGGCGGACTTCATATTGAAAAAAATGACGAGAAACTTCCTAAGGTAATTTTACAAAAAAAAATTTGATGAGGATTTTAATTAAATTTATTCTCTAAATTCTTCACATTTTTATGAATACTTTTATCCATAAATGTGCGAGTGAAAAAATAGAATATAAATGCTAAATTTATTTATAGAATTATTAACATACTCCATGTAAATTTTCTATTGATTTAAAATTAGTACCCAAATAATTGAAAAAAAGTTGAATATTAAACTTCATATTTTAGAATACATTTAAATGTTGTCTATAAAGACATAAATGGTTAATAATTTTTATGATGCTCATGCTTGAATATTTTATTTAGGATTTGAAAGAGTGGTTTGATAGTAGCAACGACGGTGTCATTTATTTCACGTTCGGATCAATGGTAACGATCGAATCGTTTCCGGATGAAATGATACAACAAATGTACAGATCGTTCGCAAAAATAGCGCCCATCAGGGTGCTGATGAAAGTGGTTGCAACGGAAAAAATGCCACCAGGGATGCCAAAAAATGTTCGCACTTTCGTTTGGGCCCCGCAGTTGGCAGCATTAAGTAAGAAATTCATTGTTGTGACATTATTTAATTTAAAAAAAAAATTTATTTTTAAGAAAAAAATTCTAAAAAAAGCTCTATTCTTGTTTTTCTAATGTTTTTTGCAGAGCACAAAAATATGAAAGCATTCATAACCCATGGAGGTCTTATGGGAACTCAGGAAGCAATTTATTGTGGTGTTCCCATGATCGCGATTCCACTATTTATCGATCAGTTCACAAATATTGATACCTACGTCAAGAAAAATATGGCTTACAAACTCGATTACAAGAATATTACAGAAGAAAATTTGGATCGTGCCTTCAACGAAATTCTCTACAATCCAATCTATAGGTCAGTTGAATTTCTTTCCTTAAAATTTTTTAATTTCCTTACAGTTTTCCTTAAAAATCCTTACAATTTTTTAAAGTGTAATGCACATTCGGTCACAGAAATTTAAAAAAATCGAATGTATCTTTCCAAATTTTCCTAAATAATTCCAAAAGTATTGTGAAATTTTGATCGACAAATTTGTAGAAAATTTTACGAACGAATTTCCATTTTTTTAAATGAGAGAATAAAGAACAGTCGATAAAAATTTAATAATAAAAAGTGTTAATTTAATTTTGTCATGGTGAGAACTAAAAAACATTTTTTTTTCAATTTTCTCTTTTTATAGTAAATCAGTGAAAGAAATTTCTGCACGTTTTCGGGATCGTCCGATGGGCGCGATGGAAACAGCGATTTGGTGGGTCGAGTACGTCGTGCGACACGGAAATAAGACTCTGAGATCAGCGGCTTTAGATTTGTCTTGGTGGCAACTTGAAATGCTCGATGTTTACGGATGTATTCTCCTTATACTGGCTCTCGCGATATATCTCATTTTCTTTTTAACTCGTTTATTTCTCAAAATAATCGCCGCTAAGATAAATCCGAAGATTACGAACTCTAAGAAAATCGATTGATCGAGCATTCACCTCTTCCTTTTTTACTGTAAATTTTCAATAAATAAATTTAAAGAGTTTAACTTTTTCGTTTTATTGGGTCAGATATAACCAGCGTATTTTATTACAAACTGCATTAAATGTCAATTTTTTTTTAATTGCAAGTGTAAAATTTTGAATGATTAATTCAGTCGACCAAAATCAAGAGCAGTCGAATAATTTTGGAGTGAGTTTATTTTGAATGTTACTTGAAATCTTTAAAAAACAGTCTTTAAACAACTTGCAAACATTTATGACAAAAATGATATTTTTCGTGGCCGTATTGTGTTTTATACTCAAACAAAATGTATAAAATAAAATTTTTTTTAAAAGCAATTACCTTATAATCAATACATCTTTGATAAATATAAATAAATACAATAAATACACCTTTCAATTAAAAAGTGAAAACAAAAAATTATCCAGATTCATAAATTTTAATATATGGAAAGAGTTAGCATTGAAACAAAATTCCAAAAGAGATGCAATAATTTTTTGTGACATCATTGTATGACTTTGCTAGATTTCGAAAAATCATCATAGCAAGTTGCTATTCAAGGCAAAGACCTTGAGCGTTATCATTGAACAAACGAACTTGTGTCAGAGAAATTCTGGCTTTGAACAGCTGTCAGAATGCAAACTAATTCGAGATTTAAGCATTTTCCCTCGTTAACTCGTCTTAGCGATGCACGAATTCACCTGGAGACTCAGTAGCGTCTTTTGCTGCAGAATAATGAAAGAATAAATGAAATAACGAAGGAACGCTAAATGATGTGCAACTTGAAGACCGAATTATGTCTCATTTATATCGGAAATTTTCAATTTTTTTATGTTTTGGGATTTTAATCAAAATTTCTAGGCACTGTTTTACAGGGTTCTCTCTTTTTCTTTCGGACGCCGTCTTATTGATTGATTCATTCTCAAGATCTGATAACTTAGCTCGATTGGGTGGTGTCAGCCAAAGTTTAGAAAACTCTCGAAAAACATGTAAAATTTCATAGATAAAATTGTTATTTTTATAATCGTATCTGATTTTTACGTACAGATCTCGATCATCTCGTGCGCGAGCATAAGAGCGTGTAAAATTGACCTCATGGTGGCAGATAGCGTGTCTTTGATTGGCTTATCTGTACCCACAGACAAATACAAAAATGCATATATAATCGAATCGTTTTTTATTTCATCCTCCAGTCAATCGTTATCAGTATAAGACAAAATCGCGATAATTATTGCATCGAATATTTAACAACTCGACTTCGCGCAGTAAACAGTGGAAAAATAAAATAATAACATGAAGTCCCTTGAGTAACAAAAATATGGAAATTTGTTAATTTTAAAATTTTTCAAAACCTGGAACATAATGATGAGAGAAAGTGATAAAAATTTATCGAAATTCATAATTAATTATCGAAGTTAATATAATTTTTAAATAAGTTAATCGAATATTTTAAATTTTAAATGAATTGTAAGCTATTTGGTTGATAAATAAGTGTTGTAAAAAAAGTTGGAATTTTGGTGATATTCGAAAAAGAAGAAATTGTAAAAAATGAAGAGTTTATTTTTTATCGTGTTTCTGTGCTTTTTTATGGAAGTGGAAAAATCCGAGAGTTACAGGATCCTTGGAGTTTTTCCTCTGAAGGCAAGAAGTCATTTTATGATGTTCGAGGCGTTGATGCGAGGCTTAGCACGAAAGGGTCATCAGGTCGACGTTGTCAGTGCATTTCCCCAAAAAAATCCAATTCCAAATTACACGGACATCATCCGACTTGACTCCGACATGGATCTCCTCGTCAATAATATGAGCTACTCTTATTTTAACCGCATGTCCAATGCTGTCGTACACTCTATTAGTGTCAAATTGGGAAATAATCTCTGCACCAGTCTCGGTGATCCAGAAATGCAGAAATTAATTAAAAATCCTCCAACGAATCCGCCTTACGATTTGGTTATTACGGAGGTAAGAAATTATTTAAAATTCGTTCATTATCATTTTATTTAGGGTATGAATATTTAACTTGGTGACCAAAAATTTATCATTTATCATTTAATTATTTATCATTTCATTTTTGGCTAAAAAATGAATAAAATGCAGCACATTCGATTAGATTTAAATTCGTCGATTACAATTTTAATCTAATAATCTTTATAATTTATTTGTTAAATATTTGATGTAATCGAAATAGTGGAAAAAGTAAAAATTGTTGAATTAAAGGTTTTTGCCGCACATTGCTACATGGCGCTTGGACCTTATTTGAACGTTCCTACAATCGGCGTGAGCTCGTCTGTTCTCTATCCGTGGGGTCACGGAATAATAGGGAATCCAGCAAATTTGGCGATCGCACAGAACAACCTTATTAATTTTAACGGAACAATGACGTATTGGCAACGATTGTTCAACGTCGTGAGCGCTTTGTACAACGACTTGGTATTTCAGTATTATACGCGACCTCAAGATGGCATGATAAAAAAATACTTGGGTAGCGAAGTTCCTGGTGTTCGAGAAAGCGAAAGAAAACTCGCTCTCGTTTTGACTAATTCTCATCCCGCTCTCAACGATCCGAAACCGATCACTCCGGCTCTCATTGAAGTCGGCGGCTTGCACGTTCAGGACGATGGACCCGAATTACCACAGGTAAAATGTTATTTTTCAATTTTAATTTCTAAAAAGGAAATTTTAGAATTATTCTAATTAGAATTTATTTACAATGTCATAGGGACTTAAAATAAAATTTCTAACATTTTTCTCTGTACATGTGTCTATAATTTTTTTGCAAATCATTACATTATTCACAATTCTTTTTTTCCGGCAGGATTTGAAAGATTGGATGGACAATAGCACAGACGGATTTGTATATTTCTCTTTTGGTTCGATGGTAATGATCGAGACCTTTCCCGAAGATACTATTCGTGTCTTTTATCGATCATTGAGTAAAATATCGCCGATAAGGGTTCTGATGAAGGTGCCGAATCCTGATAAATTGCCACCGGGTTTACCAGAGAATTTCCGTACTTTTCCTTGGGCCACGCAATTCAAAGTTCTCAGTAAGAATTTTGTAAACTCCTGTTACTATTTTAATTACTTTAATACACTTATACTCCAATTACAAATATTTTAACTAAAAACATCATCTTTTTTAAAAAATAACCTAATATATTGTCATTTAATTGAGATAATGATATTTTTTATCGCAATGCAATTTTAAGTTCATTTCCGAGGGCAATAAATCTTCAATTGTTTTTTATTGCACTCAGATCACAAAAATGTTCGAGCCTTTATAACCCACGGTGGATTAATGGGCGGTCAGGAAGCGATACATTGCGCCGTTCCCATGATCGTGATGCCACTCTTCGGTGATCAATTCCAAAACGCTGATCGATTCGTGAGAAAGAAAATAGCTATTAGATTAGATTACCATGGGATTACCGAGGAAAAGATGGATGCCGCATTAAACGAGATTCTTTATAATCCAGTGTGGAAGTTAGTACCGAAATTAATTATTATTATTTCATCCCCTTTTCACTGTACAATATCTCTTTGACCTCGACAGATCTTTTTTCAAACATTGGAGTATAAAATTTACATTTATAAAATTCTTATTCATTCTTGAGTTTAACTCAATTTTTATTTTATATTTTTTTTCAATTTATTTTCAAGTTTTTTCATGAAATAATTTCAACGAGATATTTTCTGAAAAAAAAACGAATATTCTTTACTATCTCTAATTACAATATTTTATGTATAAAATTTCAAGTGATTTTTCGTTCAAATATTTTTTCTCGGAGAGAGCAAATTTTTGTAATTATTTGTTATTTTTTCAATAGGCAAATGTCTACGAAGCTTTCTGATGAGTTTCTCGATCGTCCTATGAGCTCATTGGATACTGCAATTTTTTGGGTGGAATATGTCATAAGGCGTGGTGATGACGCTCTACGATCGCCCGTGATGGATCTCGCCTGGTGGCAAGTCGAACTTTTCGACGTCTACGCCACTTTTATCTTCCTCGCGATAGTATTAATATTTATCATTGTAAAACTTGTTCGATTTGTTTCTTCTTGTTTCTATAATTACAACGCACAATGCCTCCCGTTTTCTAGGCGAGTCAATTTTGACGGAAAGAAAAACATATAATTTTTGAAAATTTCGTATTGCCATTATTTTATTACTAAATATTGCCATTATTTTATTACTAAATATTACCATTATTTTATTACTAAATATTAAGACATTGTGACTTTGCGATCAATCATTTATCGTTTTCATTGGTATTCTACGAATTTTCAATAAATAGATTGTCGATAAGAAAACTATTTTTAAGAGACGAGAAACGTACAAGTAGCCGTATTGTGTTGTATACTCAAACAAAATGCAATAGCATAGATGTACCGTTTGTGGCCACTGTTCCGTTTGTGGCCATTTTGACATTTATAACTAAATATTAAATATTTATAGTTATTTTTATCATTAATTGAGTTGAGACAGGAAATAAAAAAATACTCGACTAGAAGGTCGATCGACTGAAAATTATTAAAGTCAAAATTTAGTTTTTCCGCGCCACCGAAAATTCAGCAGGTGCCACTGGGACTTGTCGAGCTCGAGGCTCATCCCCACTCCTTGACCCCCGAAGACGCGAGTCAGGATCATAGAGACAGCAAGATCAGAGAGGATTTGCGTGCGATCCCGAACACACAGTTACTTGTATTGCGAATTTAATAATCGAATATTATAATAAGTCGAAGATTATGTGAGAAAGCAGAGAAAGTTTATAATAGTCAACAAATAAAACTGTAAGTACTCTGTTTTACATTGACGAAT
>JAPYYX010003223.1:0-11845 GCA_030522605.1 Cremastinae sp. B BG-2022a | reverse complement strand
CCAGCTGAAGGTCTGCAGCTCTTTACCGAAATTGCATGAATTTTGCAACAGTCATAAACGTTCTATTTCTAATTTCCGCGCAATAACGCTTGCGAATATTTGAATAACTTTTAGCAGATGACGTGGACATTTTTTAGTTTTACCAGTAATTACTTTTAGTTGAAATTATTTTCGATCGATTCGTTTTTTTAATGTATGTATCCTTTCAGCACACCTGTGCTCACAAAGCCCCATTTCGAATATGAATAGAGGGAAGGGACAAAAAGTAATTCGTTTTTCCTTGTTAATACAAGTGACTAATTTGTCTTTGCAACAATGTTTCAAAATAATTTACGCAGCTATTGGTAAAAAAAACTTTAGATTGTTCTAGTTAGATTGCGCTTTAGCTCGCTTCAGGAATTGAAAAAATTGGAAACCCGCAGCTTTTAGCGAAAATTGCATGAATTTTGTAACAAGCATAAACTCTACTTTTTCCGAGAAGGCCAGGTGTACCTTTTATCAGAGTACCTACGAAAGAAAAAAATTTTCGCTATGAACAATTACTTTAAATTGAATTTTTTTACTGCGCTTAGTTTTTAAATTTCACATTTTTGTTTATAAGTTTATTGAGCCAGCTCTATCGCTATTGTACCCGTTTCAACTCGCCTTACATATGTAAATGAATAGGCAGATACAGCTCTTAGCCAAAATTGCATGAATCTTGTAACAACCTTGACCTCAATTTTTTTTTCAAGAAAAGCACTATAGGCAATAAAAGATATTATATTATTGGTCGGAAAATACTTTTATAAATTTTTGATGTGTTTTGGAGATGTATTTTTTGGTTTTTAAAATTTATGCTACGAAAGTGTGACGCTCTGCTGATACTCTTAGTTTATTTACATATTTTATTCTTATTAACATTTTTGAGCCTTCTTGATAAGTTTTCCGTGATTTCAATGGCGCGAATGGGAAAATATTGGAATCAAAAAATGTTATTACCAAAACTTGGACACACTTATAACCAGAAATCTCGACCATGTTCACACACCTTTACCGAGCACTTAGTTCCGCCATTTTGTAACTGAGGATCGGAAACGAAGCCCCGAAGTGTCATAGTCGAGAAAATTCGAGGGTAAGAATCCAAAATTCGGAAATGGTTTGACAGTTTTATATATAAAAGGGAAGGAATATAAAAGGAGAAATGGAGGAGCCGAAATTCACTGGGCAATTGAAGATTTTCCGATCAATCGGTCGCTGACAAAAGGTCGTAAGAAAAAAAAATATATGAGGCAAATCTCGACGGTCCAACGTCTTTTGCGCACACACGTCGCATCATTTTCTTACGCTCTCGTCGCGGGGGAAATCGTAAAAAACGAGAAAAAAAGAATGAAAATAAAACAGAGATCCTCCACCGATCCCCGCGAATAAACAAGACAATTTCTGCGACGCGAATTCCCGTGGAATCCATAAATCTGTTGACAGGAGTTAGTTTGGGATGGTACACGCGATTAGGATCGAAAAACGTACTGTATCGAAAAATACTTTTCTTTTTTCCCCGGCGCGATGTTCAGAGCCGAGGAGGAGGCGATCGAGTCTCTGTCGCGCGGTCCGATTGAATGTCTCCCTCGACGAGGATCTCTTTTCACACCCGGAGAACAAACGTATTTAAAAAAAAGAGAACGTCGCGTTTCCTCCTCCGCCATTTTCCTCTTCGTCTCTCGCTTTTCCTTCCCTCTGCGAGATTTTACATTCTCTCTCTTTTTAACTTCACGTTTTTCTTTCCACGCTTCTTTTTTTTTTTACGTATCGTTTCGATCGTCGAACACCCGGGAATTGAAAGGCTCCTCCGCGACTCGTGAAAACGATCGGGTCAAACGAAAGAGCCACGCGATTCTATTTTCTCTCTATCGCGGTGTATATTCATATACGTGTGGATTTCTTCTTGCACGAGCTAAGAAATAGAGAGAGAAATAGAGAGAGAGAGAAAGGGAGAGATCGGTCCTCCTGGCCCCGGGTCACCGGATAAATAAAACCGTTTATGGTCCTTGAAACGAAATGGCTGCGTCCGGAGCTCCACCCGGCTCTGTATATACCTATGTACTTTTTTTTACATATACGTGTAGAAAAATGTATGCGAGACCGGAGCGCAGGAGAGCCTTGGGAAATGGGATTTCGTTCCCTTACGAGAAATTTTGTCGCACCGAACTCTCCTGATATTCTCAACAATCTCTCGCTGCACCGAGAAAAAAAACGGCAGTCGCGAGAATTATATTCTACGATTATATCCCATCGGACTTCCCGGATGAGATTTTTCATTCGACAGCCAAAAGAGGAATCTTATCGATTTATATGACTGTGGTACCTTCTTTCAATACGTTTTGGTCTCTGGAGATATTTTTGGGAGAAAAATCAAGAACGATTTTGGGTTGACTTTTTTGGTAAGTTCTTCTCATATTTTAATCACGTCGATCATGGTAAAAATGTCTCAACCAAGACAAAAGGTTTTTATTCATTTTTATATTTCATAATTGTATTATTTTTTATATTTCTGTATTTTATATTTTTATATCATTTTAGATTTTATTATAAAAATGAATAAAGTATATTTATTTATTTATTTGCATTTAAATGATTAGTTATTTATTTATATTTAAATTTATAAAAATGATAATGTATTAGACGTATACGTCGCAAATATATTTCTACATGCTTTATTTTTAAAATTGATAAAGGAAATTAATAACAAAATTTATTACAATCTTGTGATAAGGTTTTTGAGAATTATTTCGTACTTCAGCTGCACTAAAGCAAATATTCAATTGAAAAGTATTATTATTATTATTGGTGAGGGTACGAGTGAATCAAAAACACGTGACATTGGATTTAAAGATAAAATGAAAGTACAAAAACCTCGAAAAATTTCATTTTTGAAAGATGAAAATTGATTAAATATTAAATATCTTGAACAATAACGATCCTATTGAGCAGAGCTTACGAAATTTTCATGGAAACTTCGGATGCAACGGAGATTTGATGGTCGATCAAAGTGTGCACATTTGCCGCAGAGATTTATAAAGATAAAAAAAGAAAATAAGGGAAGCTCGATCGAGTGCTGGGAAAGAATACTTTCCGTGCGAACATAAAATTTTATCGGCTAAATATCATATTTCTCGAAACTCTGAGGATTTTCTACCGCGAGTTGGGACGATAAAATTTTCGTTTTACGGGAATAAAGTCCAAAGTCGCTTCCTCTCTTTTCGACGAAAATTCTTCTTCACTCCATAGTTTCACAAATTTATAAAAATAAAATTGCCAATGATAATGATATTTATTGAACAAAGTAGAGAATAAAAAAACAGAGTAAACAAAATCGAGAACACGACGAAAATTCTTCTTTACTCGAATTTATAATTTCACGAATTTATAAAAATGAAATTGCCAATGATAACGATATATATCGTTATATTGAATTATAATTATAAATAATTGAACAAAGTAGAGGATAAAAAAATCGAGTAAACAAAATCTAGAACACGAATAGAATGAAATGTGAGAATGCAGTGGAGATTAAGTTTGAAAAATTTTTCTATTTCGAGAGATTTTACTTTTATTTTATAAATCCGTTTTGCTCAGTTCGTGTCGTCGTCACGATTTCGAAGTCTCTTGAGAATTTTTGCTTTATTCCTGTACACGTTGTTCGCGAGGGAAAAGCTCTTTTTCTCACAATTCGATAGGAGCTTTATTCGTCTTACGACCGACAGATTTTCTTCTCAATTTCGTTCTCAGTCGTACTTACGTTTTTTCATTGTACAAGGTGTCGAGAAAATGTCGCTTAGATTTCAATGATTTTTTTTGCATTTACAAAATGAATTTTCGAAAAACATAAAAATTAATTCAACGCATCTCCTCATAATATAAATTTTTATTAATTTTCTAAGTTGAGAAAATTTTTTTGGATAATATCAGCACAGCTTATTATTGATATAAATAAAATCAATTATTTAATCACAATTGAAATCTATATGGTCATTATACACAATTTTTTTACTCCAAGTTCAAAAATTTTGAAATTATAATTTGCATATCATTATTCTAGGACACCCTGTATATTAAACTAAAATACAGAAAAAGTACATCTGTAAAGATTCAAAAATCGTTTATAAAAATCAATTTTTTTCCAATAAGTTTTGAAAAGTGTTTTAAGATGTAAAATTTTGTTCTCCTTTATCGATTATTGGGTTAGAGATAAGAGATAAGTTATTTGTTGAATGATATTTATGCGCAAATGGTGAAACTCTGGTTGAGAGAAGATGCAAGAAGCGGAAAAAAATTGCTTCTCGGTTGAATTCGTGTGGAGCAAAAGTTGTTCGGCGAGGCCAAAGCTTTTTTGCTGGCTTCTTTCTCCTCCCGTTTTGTTCATTCTTTTATCTCTCCCTACTTTTCTCTCGCTTTTATCCGAGCTCGCTGCATTATTTTATTAGCGTGAATTATTCATGCGCGTCACTTACACGGTATGCATAAGTTGTGCTCTTTCATCACTATATAAAGTCTTGTAACATCAACCCAATAGCAAATATCAGGGATAAAAGGGAAAGAAAATTTGTTTTTTTCTAAATATAAGACCATATGTAATTAAAATAATGATTTCTGCATGCACATATGTATTTTTAATATATTTTCGATATTTTTATCATTTAGTAATTTTAATATTAAATGTATACATTTAATAGTAAAATTATTATTATATTAATAATATTATTATATCAATATTATATTAAAAAATTATACATTTATTATAAAATTATACATTTAATATTAAAATTATGTCTATAGATATTGCCAATGAGGAAAGGGAAATTTTCAGCCTCGAAAAAAAATGAAATATAATAAATGACTTTTAATTTTCAGTTACGTAATTTTTAAATTTATTTATATAATGAACATTTATTGCATTAATAAATTTTTTCATTCACATCTGACAAGTCCCAAATACGAATAAATAAATTATAAGCGAATAAAATAAATGTTAAAAAAAAGGATGAAGAATCTAGTTAGCGCGAATTGCGCATTTGTACATAGAAATAAAAGTGAACGATTTGAAACGGTGAAAACGTGAGAGCCGCACACCTGCGCAAAATTCTACGAGCATTCCGGTGCTCTCGCTTTTCTGACGAGATTCGCACAGTTATAGTAGCGAGAGGAGTCGAGATGGTTCCTTCTCTCGGCTGTAATATGCTGGATATACGGGTTGCCCCTCTCTCCCCGATCTTTCCGGCGAGTAGATGTCATTCTCGGCACGTTTGTCGAGAGAGCGATTCGTAAAACCGACGAAAATGTTCAGCGAGGAAAGAGAGAGATTCTTCGCAAAAATTCGCCATCCCAGCCTCATTTCTTTCCAGGTTTCGCTCTTTATCTCCTCTTGCAACCTTTTCTTTTTTTATTTTCTCTCTCTCTCTCTCTCTCTCTCTTTCTCTTTCTCTCTTCTCTCTTCATTCTTGGCCATTCTGTTCGCTTGGACATTGAAGCACCGGCGTGAGGATCTCACGATACAACAGCTCTCGTGGCTTCTCTCTTTTCTTCTCTTCTCTTTTTCTTTCTCATTCTAACGCGAATTCACGAGGAAGGAGCTCCCGAGATCCGCTCGCGTCATCCCTCAACGTCAATCCGCGAAACAACAGAAGCCCTCAAGAGCTCATTCTCCCTCTTATACTATCGCGGAACAAGCTACGACACACGCACGACAAAACGAAGCTTGCGTTTGTCGCGATTTCTCCCCGCGCGTCGATTTGAATGCGTCCCTTTCCTCAGATTTTTTCATTCCTCTCCGCTTATTCTCGTCTCTCTCTCTCTCGGCCGCGATGTCACATTCCCAGAGGAAACGTCGCTCATCCATCGAGTCGCTAATTCTATTTTTTAAGAGGAGGAATTCGAAATATTTTCTAATCGCTAAAAATTTTTTAAGACGTTTTTTTTGTTTACAGATTTAAGTAAAATTATTTAGTGTTTGGAAATTATTGATTCGGAAGGGTTTAAATTTTTTCAAATATCGATCAGTGTCGTATAAAGTTATGAACTTTTAATTTTAATATTTCACGTGAAAGATTCTAGCATAAAAAATGGAAACATCGAATCTTAATTGAAATCTGAAATGTAAATATTAACAAGTGTACTAGTTGATCATTCGTTTTTTCAGCCACTGGATATATTTTTATTATGAATTATAATTTTGGCGAATTTGAAAATTATGACAGAGTAAGGGAGCAGGGCAATATGGGGTACCCAAAAAATTTAGTAAACATTTTGAAGATTTCAAAATTTTGATGAAGTTTAATATCAAATAGTTTTTCCTTTGCTAAAAGAAAATTATATTTGCTGATTTTAAAACACTTTTAAACACAAATTAAAATTAATCATCCAATAATTACTTGAAATAAGACGTGGAAGCTAATAATAAGTTAACTATAATTTTAAAAAAAAAATTTTCTTACTTTTTCAGGGGTTGATACTCACACCCCATGTTGTTCGCTAAAAAAATTATTTTTTTCTCATGGCAGCTGAAAATTTTATTTTTTTCCTTCAATTCTGATTTAAAAAAAAATTTTACTATATTTAAACCCTTCAAATCGTAAAATTTTTTTAAGTACTCCATGCCCCCCTCCCACCCGCCCTACGATTTCAATTATTTTTTAAATTACAATTGTGATGAAAAAATCAAAAAACTTTTTCACAATTATTATTCGAAACATAATATTTTCCAATTATGAATAATTCACACGGTGAATTTTGGAAAATTCGTTCGAGATAAACAACTTTTTCAAAGCTTTTGACTTCACCGTTAGGACAACCGTACACGAAGCTGCAGAGAAACTTCTCTCCGGGATTGAATATACGTGGGAGAAACGATTTGAAGTTCACGAGCGCATAATCCACGTGGCTTGAGCGCTTTTTCCCATGCATCGCGGAAAAAGATAAAGGGAGGGAAGTGAGAACGAGAAATAGGAGGAAAGCGCGCACCAAGGGGGTCGAAAACGAATGCCGCTCGAATCGTCGACGTTAACAGCCAATGTAAATTGACGCTATTACTGGAATAGCCTTTGCGTACAAAATACCTTTTTTCACGTTCGTATATATCTACACGTTTATTCGAACAGTTTCGGTCTCTCTCATCGCTCTCTCTTGCTCTCTTATACTGCCTGCTCTTTTCGAGTTGCGAGAAAATTCCAGGCGTTTGCATATCAAGGCACCGCCACCGTTTAGCCTCCATTACCTCTCCTCGCTCGCATACTCATCCCTTTTCTCTCATCCTCTTTCTCAGCTTCGCATCTCCGATTATTCGAGTCTCCTCGTCGCTTCCTCTTTCTCACCGGCTCTCGAACATCCCAAAAGAAAAATCTTCCCAAATTTTCAATCAACCGCTTGTCTACAATCAATCCGCAAACCGTTTTCTAATTTTGTACTCATTTACTTTTATATCAGAATTAAAGGTGAATGAAATCGATGAACGATTTTTCTCTGAGACTAATTTTCTTTTTATAGTTTAACATTTTCGTGCTGTGATTTGGTGTGTGATTTTTGGTTCTTTTTTATTGTTAAATATTTTTCAAAAGTTACTACAACTGAAAAAATTTCCTGAAGTTCATATTTTTCTGATCAAATTATAATTTAGATATTTTTTCATTTAATTTCAAACACTGTCACGATCAACACTAAACTTGACAAATATCGTGTTTTTTAAATTCTGTAAAAACTGCATTACCGAATTTTATTATGTATTTGGTGTGCGTCAAAATAATATGAAAAATAAATTATTTGACCTGCGGAAGCCTCAACGAGAGCAAATCGCCATCGGCTTAATTTAATCGCAATTCATCGCGTAATCTTTCAATTTTTTTAATCGTCTCGCGTTTTCATTAAAAGCGAATAAAACTGGAGAAAAAATTCTCAGCGGTTCATAAATGTTATTTTATATACTCTTGAGTGTACACGCTCCACACGCTTCCTCGCCCGATTACATGGATTGCACATAGAGATTCTTTTTCATCGGAATGCTCGGAAACTCGTTCGGTCACTCGTTTACCGAAGATAAATTTCTCAGGCGTATTATACACAGATGAAAATTCGATGCGCTTCCTATGTCGATGTTATTCGTTATTTTATTCTTATTTTTATTTTTATTATTACCAACAAGCAAAAGTCTTCATCCCATTTGCTGATTAACCTTCCAGTTCATTCTGTAATCGTTTTCCGGTGTTTTTTAATTACAAAATATTACCCTTACCTCTAAATTTAGGTGATTTGTAAATGTGACTCTTTCGTAATGAATTGTTAAAATTTAGTCTTCGTTTTTTTGTTAAAAAGTGGAAATTTTGTATAATGTTATTTACAATGATACTCGATAGTTTGTTAACGTTTTATTAACAATTCTCATATTATTTATTGTTTAAACAATTAAAAAACAAAAATTTTAGACACAATTGTTTAAACTCGGTTATTAACATTTATTATGTATACTGATAGTAGAAAAAAAATATCAACAAAACATCATCGTTTCAATCAATTTTTATGTACTTTTAGAGAGGGAAATTCGTTTTATTATGACACAAGTGGATAATTTCTTAAAAACTGTTTAGTGCACGTTGATGAAATTTGGCAGAAAAATTCTTTAATATTTAAACATCTTGTGAAAAAATTTCCAAGTAACTACTACCATTTTTTCGATTATTATAACTGATTATAATTTCGAATACGTATAATATTCAATTTGTTATTACTTTTAAACGACTTAGTGAATTGAGTTGAAATTTGCACAGAAGCATTAGAATTCTATTATCAGTGACTGTTCAAATTTTCAGATTTTTGCCACCGTTTCGTATCTTCAGTATATCCTTAAAAAATTTTTGAATGAGTAATTAGATATTTTACTCTCATTATTTTACGTCTGATAATTTATTTGCTCTCTTGCTTTGAACGTAGAGATAAAAAAATAGATTTTATTTTTCTGCTTCAATTACAATGTTATCAACGTTTTTCTCATCGGGAGAAAGTCAGCAATGAAGTGGTTACTGATTAGCCATAAGGAGACAGAGAAATTGGAGTTTAAGCTGGAAGTTTAAAGTAGCAAGGAAGCTCGTAATATTGTTATGAAGTATAGATGGCTTGTTAGCGTGTCTCAAAGAGCTGGATCGAAGGAGTTCGCAGACAGAAAACTCGTAAAGGCGAGAGCGATTAGGGGAACTTTCCTACACGACATGCACGGATCAATTTTCACCAACGTGTGTAAGCGGCCAGTAATGTACTCAAATACCCGCTGCGCATTATAGTTTACTGCACACGTATCACATTTATGTTCAATTTATTTAAACACTAAATCTATTCTATAAGCAATGAAATTATTCTACTTTTATATCAGTATCGCGTTACACGACTTTCAAAAATTCATATTTACTTTCCAATTAATTTCAATGTAATCTAATACCGATTGGAAAAGCTTTCGTGCTTATATTTTAGCACATGTAATAATATAACTTAAAATTTTTGTTACAATGGACCGCTGACACTTTCGATCAATCTTTTGTTCTTTTTTCAAAACGCGTGTAAATTTGTCGCTTACATTCTTCAATGAATACAGCAAACTGTGAAAATTTCATATTTACTTTCCAATTAATTTCACTGTAATCTGATACCGATTGCGAAAGCTTTCCTGCTTATGTTTTAACTCATATAATAAAAGAACTGAAAATTTTTGTTACAATGGACAGCTGACACTTTCGATCAATTTTGTGTACTTTTTCCGAACACGTGTTTGTCACTTACATTTTTCAACAAATACAGCAGGAAAAAGCTCGTTGGACTAACGAGCTTGTCGACAATATGGTGTGCCACGAAAGCATAAAATAAAAATAAAAACAAGAGAAAGTGTTTGTAAGTTTCTTGGGTTAAACTTGGAGGAAAATATACATTTGTACAAACGCGATGCGTTAAGGAAAGGAAATTCGCATTCTAGGCCACGTTTCGTGTGTTCGAGCTCACATTTATAAATATTTTCATGCGTATATAAATATCTATAGACAGTAGACGACAAGGAGAATCTGCGAGAAAAGGATTCCCGCGGGAGTGACGAAACGGCGGAAAGGGAGAGAGGAAACACACGCGAGATTCGAGCAAAAAACATTCGTATTACTGGCAAAAAGCGCGGCTAGCAACGCTGATGATAACATCAGTCTTTTCTCCTCTCGTTCTTATTATCTTCGGATATCGCGCTCTCGCTCATACGCGACGAGAGTCAAACGAGAGATGAAGAGGGATGAAAATACGTTTCGGTCTTTTTCCGACTCATCCGCGAGAGTTCAAAAGATAAAGAAGGAAACAGTGAGAAAGATCGAAAAGGAAAAAAAGAATAAGAATAAGTCTCGTTCTCCCTCTCTGGTCCATACGAGATCCAGCTCGAGAGACGAAGAAGAGAAGAGAGAGAGAGAGAGAAAGGAAAAGGAAGGGAGGAAAAGATGTCTCGTTCCCATTCTTCTCATACTCGGAGATTGAGGGAATGCGCGTCCGCGGTCGTGTCCTCTTCATGTAATTTGTATCGAAACATCGGAGGGACGCGCGGGAGGGAGGTGAGGAGGAGAGAGAAGAGGAGCGAGAGATTTCCGAGCGGTCCGGTGATAGAGAGACTCTTTTTTGCTCTCGTCCGAAAAAGAGCAAAGACTCGCAATTCGTGCGGAGTAAAACAAAAGAAGATGAAGAAAAAGACGAAGAAGTAGGAGAGATGAAGAAAAAGAAACGCGAAGAAGAAGAGGATACGAGGATGGAAGAGGAATCGAGGGAGGACGCATTCGTATGCGGAGCGAGGAAGGAAGAGAGAGAGAGAGAGCGTGGAAGAGGGAAAAAGCCTTTTAAAAAATGAATGAAAGGTATAAAACATGCGTCGGGACGAACCACGCGTCTTCAGGAAGAGAGATGCGTCCAGGGCATCAATCCGCGGGAAGGAGTAAAAAAGGATGAAAAAGTATATGTTTAAGGATACGACATCAGAGAAAGCGTGAGGAGAAGAGAGAGAGAGAGAGAGAAAACGTAAGGATAAGAGAGAGAGAGAGAAAGAAATGAGTTTCGCAGCTTTTGTCTCTGGCAAAGGACATTCGAGAGATCTCTGGAAGAAATGACCATCCCTATCTCTTTCCGCTATTTTTTTATTCCCTCGTATATTTTTCTCTCCACTTGGAGACTCTTCCTTCGAATCCTCTCCCCCCCCTGCCCCATACTACCATTTTACTTCGATTCGCTATTTTTTTTATTCACTCTCTCCGCGCATATGTATCGCTCGTGCGCGCGAGCCCTTGCAAGGATCACCTTTTTTGTACGGGCGCGGTTCTCGCTAACAAGCGGCAACTCTGAATTCTGATTTCCGCTGACACTTTAGTGATGTTTTCGCGCTCGTCTCCGCCAAGGATCGCTCCTCAGTCCCTGTATAAACGTATACGAGGCGAGCACATCACTCGACCCCATCCCATATTCGGCTCTTCACAATCTTCTCTCCCTCTACGAGAATATTCGCGATCTCCGACGACCATTTTCAGCATCAATTTCACCCGCGAATCTTCTTACTTTTATCTCCTGATTTTTTCAACGGTATTCGACATCGAATATGTGAACAAATGACATAAGAGAGCTCGTGGGTAATAACGCATACGTTGGAATATTTAAAATGAAGTTAAATTAGGTTCAATTAATAAAGACCATTTTTTTATTCAGTCAGATTTAGTCTACCATTCCCATACGGAAAAAAAACTATATTCGAAACTGTAGATAATTATAATCAATTATAATCTATTATATTTTTAAGTATACCCGAAAATGTATTTTTCAA
>JAPYYX010003222.1:0-11858 GCA_030522605.1 Cremastinae sp. B BG-2022a | reverse complement strand
TATGGGAGAGAACTAAAAATTGTGATTTTTAACAATAAATATCTCGATATCTACGTGGTGAAACCTTTTAAAATTTGGCACACGTATGCAGGTCGTATCGAAGAAGGTTTGTGCAAAATTTCAACAAAATCCTAAAAAAAAAAAAATCACAGAACTACCTTAAAGACACGATTTAAATTTTAAAAAATCCAAACAAAAGCAACATAAAATTTTATTACCGACAAATATGTTTTTCACGAGAAATTCATACTATGATTTGTCAGAGTGATGTAAAAAATATTATCATGTCGAATGCAAAAGCGATTGAAAGCTCAATAACGCGTTCCGCATGAAAGAGAGATCCGTGGGGTGGTGAACTCAATGGAACGAGAAGATAAAAGAGTATTGGTCGCTCAAAGCGGATTTACTTCCGGATCATTTCAATGGGAAATAAAGCGCGTCTATCCGTTTCCGACTACATGTATTTCTGTTTTGAATGATTGAATGAAAATACACAGCGAGAATGTCGCCAAATCTGATGGAAAAAAAACATATGGATGAAATGATGTTGATCCCGTGAAACGGCAATACGGATTCGCAGTTGAGGCATCGATTCCACGAGCGAATGAAGAAAAACTCGAGAAAAATAAAGGTCCGAGGGTAGACAACCCCTCGACGCTTTTTTGGATCACGCGAAGCGTGTGCGATATCGTTTCGTACCTCCTTAACAGTCCCCTCTCTCCTTTTCTCCCTCAAAGGCCCTTTGTACGAATGCTTCGAGCTCTACCAAATGTGATATCCAATAACAATATAGAGGATTCATGAACTCCTCTAACACTGAAATTCTATTTATCAGAACAAATCTCTTTAACACCTATTAAGTCTTATTTTTCTTGCTCCAGATTGTTAGATATTTAAATAAAAGTTACTATGAACTTACGTGAAAGAAGGAAAAAATTTAGAATCACAAATTTTTTTTTTAATGACGCGAATGAGACGTATGCGAATTGTAAATTACTGAAAAATATTTTTAAAAAATTTTTTCTCGTACATTTTTCATTTTATGTCGTAAATTCGTAAATAAATGAATTTCGTAACGTTTTTTTCCTACAATTAAAAACATCAGGTTCAAATCGTTCTAATTGTAAATGAATATTATCTGACCATGCAGAGAATATTTAAGGATTTGTTATTACCTAATACTGAAATTCTTCATTTTAGAAAGAATGTTTTTGGTCTCTGATTATTTATTGATCTACCCTTTAATTCCAGATTGTTGGACAATTTGCATAAGAATCAGAAATTGCGAGTCGATAACTTTTTTTAATGACGCAAATAAGACGTATGTAAATTTATACATATTGTTGAAAAATAAACAGAGCATCCTATTCCAAACTTTTAATTTCACAATTTCTCTCAATTTGATTGTCGATAATAAAAAATATCGATATAAGCAAAATCCGGGTCAGATGTAAATAAAATCAAATGAAGAGAAACATTTTGTTTGAATATCGCAAAAATTTAATCATATAGCATGGAGCGGTAAGTATACGAATGAAACGTATGTAAATTCATACATATCATTGAAAAATGTATAAAGAATATTCATTTTTCATGTACTTTTCGATTGGAAATTTTTCTCAATTTAATTGAAAAATATCGATATAGGTAAAGTTCTCGTCAGATCTAAATAAAATTAAATCAAGAGAAACGTTTCGTTTGATTTTCGCGAAATTTAATCATATAGCATGGTGCGGTAAGTGTACACGTTCCGAATATTTGAAAAATGAATAATTGCGCGGGGCAAAATGAGTTACGTGGGCGCAGTCTTTCAAATACGAGCGAGTGGGCGAAACCTTCGAGAGTTTTTATATTTTAATAATGTTTAAACAGTCAATAGGGGTGAACTCATTTCCTTAAATTAGAAATAAGCTTTTCATCCATATGCAAAACAGAAAATGAATATTTTAACGTTAATTGAGTAGGATAACTAACATTGACTAATTTGTAAATAATATTCTCTTCGTCTGACGATTTATTAATAATGAATCTAATTTTTTTTTACATTTCCGCTTTCCATGAACTTAAAACATAAAATCTTATTAAATCAATTGCACACACAAAATCGGATTTAAAGATTTTCTATGCATGAACAATTTTCTCGTTCGAATTTTAAATTCAGTTCCTACAAGTACAAATTTTTATCTTTTTATGACCATGGCGATTTAGTGAATGTTCACTTTTACTAGACACGAAAAATGGTATCATATGAAATAAGACTCCGAAACATATAATATTATAAATAAATCGGGAATAAATCGAAACGAAATATTTTCATTCACGTCTAGAAATAATGAAAAATACGATTTAAATTCGAATTTTACAAATTAATTTTTTTTTCTATCAATCTTTGAATCGTCATCTTTTAATGAAAAAAAAGTCAGCAATACGATAATATATTAAATCAGTCTACAAAATTCAATTTTGTATTTGTTTTCGTTTTTTGCTAGAAAATTCCATTAAAAATGTTCGATTAAGGCTTAAAGAAGTCGTAAATATTAATATACTAATAATTACGCTTCAAAAATATGTATGCTATTAATTGTGTTTACACAACAGAGTTATAATGCCGTGAGCGTTAAGCGTCTTTAAGGGCTGAAGTAGCCCTGAATATTTACATACCAATTATTACGCTTCATAAATATATTTATGATATTGAAATTGCATTTAGACACCCACACTTTTATTATATCATTATGACATAACAATAGCTTGATCGAATTTATTTCGCTTATCATATAATTACCGTGTATGTCTGTGCATGCCAATAATTAAGAGATACGTGTTGCTTTTCTTATGTAAAAATCTTCAATTTTCGTCAAAACTTCACTGCATCGTATTCGGAGTTATTTTTCGTTCTAAAACAAACAAAAAATCACTGTATCCAAAATACAAGTTGTATGTTGACATAAAGAATATTTCACTCGGTTCTGACACTTGCAAAATAAAAACCACTGTCACAAATATTATCACTCGTTTTGGAAATAAACAAATTTTTATCTCATGCTTGTGTTTAATGATTAAAATATTTTTAATTTCATATTAGATGATAAGTTGATGAAAAAAATAGTTATAATGTGAATGATGATAATGGGCAAAGTTGTCTGATATTAATAAGTTTTGAACGATATAAAAAATGAAATGACGAAGGATGAAATGTTCACCTCTATGATCGCGTTTATTTTACGAGCGGTTAAATTTCTCCGCTTCGAGATGGTAGAAAGGAAACGGAGAACTTGTGTACGTGATAAGAAAAACGTAGTTTGTCTTGTTGTATAGTAACGAGGGTTCGCATCCATCTGGGATGGATGGAGCGAAACGCTTTTCTCTCGGCTTAGGCTCTCCGATCCTTCTGATGGGAACGCAGCGGAGATGACTTCTCAACGCGCACAAGCCCGGTCGATAGCTACGAGAGTGCGTACTTCCCATCATATTGTCCTCTCTGTCTCCCTCGTTTACGTTCAGCCTCATTGGTCCATTCTATCTTTCATCACTCCCATTTTTTCAAAATATTTTCGTCTGTTTTTTTAAATTTACTTCTGTAATTCAATATATTTTGCATTGCGCAGAAAAATAAAGACTTTTTATATTTTATATATTTAATTTCAACTTTCGAAAATTATTTAGTGATTGATGAGCAATTTTTTATTTATGAATTAAAATTACCAATTTTTTCAATCCTCGTTTTGAATGATATTAATGAAAATTAATGGAAGCAGGATTTGATAAATTGAAAAGTTGTCCATGTGGAGAAATATACGAAAATTTCTTTATTATGTACACGTATTTTTTTCAGGCTTTATTATAAAACGATGAAATCACTCGCTTGATCCTGACGTTTAGCAGCTTCGAACAGTGACAAGAAGTAATTTCGTTTGACTGGTTCAATGTAGAAAGTTAGCGTATTATTTGGATTTGATTGAAGTAATTCGATGGTGTCGGATTGCTGGTAAGTTCCAAAACTGGAACTACTTCCACGAACAAATTGTTCCACTCTCACCCTCATGGCTTGATCCATCTAAAAAAAATTCATAAATTTTATATATAAATACAAAGTAAGAATGGTTAAATATTTTATTGATAAACGATAAAGTTGCAAAAAAATTTCAACACAATAAAAGATCTTTGTAAACTATAAAATTTGCAACGATACTTTTTATCGAGAAACCGTAATAAAGAATTACCTCTGGATATTCAATCGGGGAAGTAGATCGTTCGGGCGGATTTTGGTTTTGAAGGCAGTAGAGACACAATATTGTCGGATCTGGAATGTGTTCGACGCTGGTTAATTCCCTTAAAGAATAAATCTTCTCGATGCTCCCCTCGTCCATGTCAGCTAGGATCAAGCTCTGCCTCGTAAGAATGAGAATGACTCTCCTCTCGACAGCTTCGCAGATCGCGTAATTTGCATCTGCCATGTACAAAATACGACTAGCATTTTTTCCTAGGGATGGTAACAGTCGCCAGACGCATTTTAATAAAGAATTGTTACAGTCTTTGACACTTTCGACAGTTGGTCTTTGTCTGGGCTGCAAATGAAGAATAATGATGTCATTACCTTTAATTGTTCATTGAAAGTTTTTTGAAAAGTTGCTAACCAATTGTTGAAGCTTTATAATGAAGCATCGAATACTGTTGAAATTCAGAAAAACTGACCCCATTTACCACCCTATGAAACAATAAATATTTTACACTATTACAAGTGAATGAAAATATACCGTTGGAAGCGGATTCCAGCCGGTTCCTTCGAGCAGTCCTTGTCCCGTTAACGCAACCAACTCGGCTGCACCGCTCAACGGTTTCGTCACTGCTCCAACAATGCCAAGACCAACCCCGGTAACTAGACCACGAGGAGTTACTTCTCCGGACAATACTTGTTGCAGAGGATGGTGGGCCAATCCAGCGACAGCGGCTACAATAAATGAGAGTCATTCAAAATCATTGTATCTCATAATAATTCCAAAATAAATAATAGTAGTAGTAACATGCCATGTTTTAAATATTCATTAAAAACTTGAAAAATAAGATTCATTGAAAATTGATCGTAAAAAAATTAAATATAATAATTTTAAAGAAATTATTTTCAGACAAGAAGAAAAACAGTTTCGACCGTGCCATGTGGGAGCTTACCAAGAAGACTCATGCCAAAACCAGTGAGACCTTGATACAAGCCCTGAGCCATTCCCTGCGGCCTGGTTCTTCGCGACTCCTCTTGACGTTGGAGGTGTTCATTATCCAGAGTCAATCTGTCTAAATTTCGGGCGACACTTGAAGCTAATTTCGTGACAGAATTAACAGTGCCTGTATAATAGAAAATAACATGGTATTAAAATCAAAAATCAAAAGGTACATTATTAAAGACAACTCTTGATTAATTTATTACACATTGTTAATCTTAAACCAGCAATTTAAAATTTTTATTAACGAATATTGGAATAAAAATAAGTTTTATATTCTGACCAGCTGTTAGATGTTTCACCAAGCTCGCGGAGCCTTGGGTGATACCGGTCAAAAAGCTCCAGGGTCCGTTAAGAATTCCTTGAATTGGAAGAGTAACGAAATCTTTGAGACCACTTCCAAGAGCCTGTGCAAATCCTCCTGGTGAACCCAGAATTTCCAAAGACCCAACTACCCAACCTGGAATTATTCAGAAAAATTATTATTTTTCTGACCTTTTTTTTGAATTTTATATGATATACAACTTCACAGTCAACTAACAACTTGTTTTTTCTCTTATAACGTATGCACATTTATCTTTACTACTAATATCACAAAGTTTTAGCAAACAGTATAACGTGTTTCTTGAGAATAAGCTAGAACACAATAAAATGGTTTTCGTGCACTACATTCTTCAGTCTTTAAAATCGTAAGATCTAAATCAACAAATTATTTTCTTACATGAATGTTTGCACTAATCTTTCTCTAATTTCAATCTTACCAGCTCCGAATAATGCTCCTGATATGTAGTGCATTGTCAAAGCATTGGCGAGTCCACTAGCCGTAGTGAAGAGATGCTCTTTTTCAAAGCCTCCAAAATATAGAGGAGAATGATCCAGAGCGACGTAAAGTCGAATGGATGTATGCACGCTGAGCAAAACTGAGATCGGTTCAATCGTGAATCTTTCGAGTCTCAAAGGACTTCGAAGATTCGTACTATCTAAAAGTATGTGTTCTGGTATCACAACAGCATCAGGAAACAAATCATTGCATCTTCTTTTCAAATTTCCTGCTGGAACATTGAGACACGGCGAGGCTGTCGAAGTCGTGTATTCCAGCAATTGGCTAATGAATGTGTCCTCGATGTAAGCACTGACAGGTCCAATTTTTATATTTACCTTCGTGCAAGCTAAAAAATAAAGAAACAATGATATCTCAACTAATAATATTTTTTAATAAAAGAAATATATATTTTTTTAAGTAATCAAACTAACCATAAATAGGAGCATTAACTTCCCACGAGCAATCAACGACGACCAATGCTTGACTCTCAATTTCAGCAAGGCGATTTCTTGATCCATTTCTCACGTAAAATCTTCGTCCTCTTTTCGTATAAGGATTTTGACTCATAAATACAACTGGAAAATCATAACCACCTTGATCGAACATTTGATTGTCAAGCTGTAAGTCACCGATACACACGCCCATGGTGAGCGCTTTTTCGTGCGAATTAGTCGTCATGATCACATCGCTCAAAGACAAACTCGCGATCTCATTTCTTTGTGAGTTCTCGTTTATGTCCTGCATTATCGTTATATTTATTCCACGCATGTAAAGTGTCAATGATCCTTTTAAAATGTGTGCGCTTTCGGAAGTTTCACTCGTTTTTAAATCGGGACTCGTTTTCTCGATCTCTTCAGATTTTCTTCCACCCTCCGATTCCTTCGCCGCAATTGTACTGGTCAACTGGAACAAATTTTAGATTTTTAAGTATGGTGATATGAAATAAAGAAGGTATGAAATGTATAATGAAACAAAATTAGATTTTTCCAAGACTAACAATTTCCGCGGCATTTGCGACCAGATCTCTTTCGTCCAATCCATGCGATTTCAGCATTTGTGGAGATTTATTCTCTTCCAGGATTAACCTTGTCCGGATGTCGTGTACTGATACTTCGATCTATTGAAATTTCGAAATTTTTTGTAATAAATTTTACATAAATGTTAAAATAATCAAGTGTATCGTAAAATAAGACGATTACCTGTGACATATTTACAACACGGAGATAAATAATATGACACCGTTTTTCCATTAATAATTTAATATCACCATGAACCGGAAGACGAACGTGTTGTTCCAATCGTGAATGGTTTACTTGTGAAAAACTTATAATCCTGGACCAAGCGATACGTGCTTTGTCTGAAATTTTAACAATCATTATTTTTATCGTATAAAGCCGAACAATAATATAAATACTGACCTGTTGTTTCACTACTGGATTGACTAGATGAAAGGATGGATAATCGTAATTTTGGCAAAGTTTCTGTCGTTTGACTATCCGGCATTCGATTTGCGTAGCTAGGTGTCGAATAATAGCATGCTTGTTCAGGATCCATTTTGAATTTCCAATCAAAGTGTGAAGTCTCGTCGCAAACTCCTTCTATAATATTTTTGTTAGTTAAAAACATGAATTTCCAATCAAAGTGTGAAGTCTCTTCGCAAACTCCTTCTATAATATTTTTTTAGTTAAAAACATGAATTTCCAATCAAAATGTGAAGTCTCTTCGTGAACTCCTTCAATAACATTTTTTTGATAAAAAAAATTCGCGTATTTTATGTCAAACATTTTTGCAAAATATTTTGTTCTTCAACTACTCATGAACAATGTGGATCTTCAATATGAAAAAAAAATAGTATTCAATAATCAAAACGTAAGAACATTTTTGCAATATTTCATAAAAGGTAATTTCATACTAATATTCATTTCTCAATTTCTGATGCGTGTTGCATATTTTTACTGTATTGTGGTTTCGAGATTCCATAAATTACTCTGGGCCAATTATGTTAACTGCATTACCACTATCTCCATTAGCTTCGCCCAAGAGCACAGGGAACGGACATCCATTTTCGACGTGCAATTGAGGATGATCGTCAGAATGAAGGAGAATGTACGTTACTCCGTTGTCCTCATGAGTCGTAACGATTAACGGAACGCTTCGAAGGGTATCCTAAAAAGAATTAATAAAATAAATACATAAGAAAATATAAGAAAATTGACCCTTATGAAAAAGTATTTCAAAGGAATAAACAAATCATAAATCTTTGACAAAGACAAATTGACGTAGATTAACTTTTATCTCCTCCAAGATTCTCAGTATTGAAATAGAAAGTGAGTTACGTTAATAGGGCAAATGTATTTTTTTTACCATAACAGCCACACCACGACGAGACGTATTTTTTTTGTCGACTCTTACTGGACAGGACCAAGCAGAGTCACGACGCAGAGAAATGTAAAGAGCCTCGTGTTCGAGAGTATTCGCCGCATCTAGAATTCGCCACTGAACGATCGGCGCCCCTTCGCTGGAAAATTATAATTAATTATTATTTTTATTCATATTAACCCTAAAAGAAATTAATACTGTACGTTAATTTTTACTTTTCACATTCTTTTGGAGAAACTTGAAAATTTGGTAGGACGTCGTTCTCTGGAAAGTGGATATCAGAGCTTGTTTCTCCCACCGCGAAACAAGATACGTCGAATCCTTGACTAGTGCAATTTGATATAACGTGGCTTGCCATTATTCTCACAATTCTCATATCCTCGTACATTTTTGAGTTTATCGTAATAACACAAAGCTGTAAAAAATTCATTGCAATTAATAAATGCAAAGAAATTACAACTTCTGTTTTAATTTCTAAGACCGCTAGTAGAATATGCAAATTAAAGATAAAAATATTACATAATTAATAAATAATAGGGTGACGCAAACAAACCGACTATTTTTTTTCGAGTCTTGTGTGAAAAAATGTTAGTTTTCGATGTTGTAAGAATTACCTCCAAAGGGCAGCTCAAAAAACAATTTTTAAAAGGCCGCTCCGAATTTTTAAAAATTTCAAAAATCGTCAAAAATCGAATTTTTTTTTAAATTTTTTCTCCTGCTACGGTATAATTTTATAGACGAAAAAATAATAAGTTTCTGAAAGTTTCAATTCAGAATTTGAATTTTAAAAGGTCGCTCAGAATTTCTTTAATTTGCTAGTGCGTTACTTTTGATTTTTTCGAGCAACGTTTTAATATTCAAATTAAAATTCCGTACATTTTTTAACTTTTATTTAATAAATATTCGACAAAAATTCACCACGAGATGGACTAAAAATCAAACATGACAAAATACATAATTTTTTTTAAACTTCATAATTTAAAAAAAGTATTTAAAAATTATGTATTTTGTGGACGAGATGGACTAAAAATCAAACATTACAAAATACATAATTTTTTTAAACTTCATAATTTAAAAAAAGTTTTTAAAAAATTATGTATTTTGTGAACGAGATGGACTAAAAATCAAACATGACAAAATACATAATTTTTTTTAAACTTCATAATTTAAAAACTTTTTACAAAATTATGTATTTTGTGAACGAGATGGACTAAAAATCAAACATGACAAAATACATAATTTTTTAAAAACTTTTTTAAATTATGAAGTTTAAAAAAATCTATAAAATTATACCGTAACGGAAAAAAAAAAAATTTTTTTAATTCGATTTTTGACGATTTTTGAAATTTTAAAAAATTCGGAGCGACCTTTAAAAAATTTTTTTTGAGCTGTCCTTTGGAGGTAACTCTTAAACCATCGAAAACTAACATTTTTTCACACGAGACTCCAAAAAAAAATTTTTTAGCGCCACCCTAATAAATATAAATAAAAATATATCAAACAAACTTGTGATCCACATTCGATAGGTGTTTGTATGCTGCCTTCGACCGGAACAAGACCTCGTATTCGAGGCATGTAAAATCCCGGATTCCAATCGGGTCGAGCAAGCTGAAGGGCTGGAGAAACGTACTCGTTGTTTTCTATAGTAATTCGCAGATGAAAAGTTCCCTGAAAATTAAGAAATACATAAAAATTCAACTACTTAACTTATCATAAAAATTAACATTAAAAATTAATTATTATAATATTACTTCTAATTTGGGAGGAGTGACGATTCCATTGTGAGGAATTTGACAGAGTTCAATATCTTCTGCGATGAGAGTAACTTGGCAACCTAAAGTATTGAACACGAAACACCATGGCTGCAATTCGAGCAACAATGTGCTAGAAACTAAACCTGCATCTCGATACTTTATCTAAAAAAAAAAAATGTATTCCCAAAAATTTTTATCGAATATTTAAAAACTAATTGAATGAAATTCAAATTCTACCTGCACATGTGTTTGCGGTTGATCAGGAGGAATT
The DNA here is from genome assembly GCA_030522605.1 of Cremastinae sp. B BG-2022a. Taxonomy (NCBI): domain Eukaryota; kingdom Metazoa; phylum Arthropoda; class Insecta; order Hymenoptera; family Ichneumonidae; species Cremastinae sp. B BG-2022a. The sequence goes on along the minus strand of JAPYYX010003222.1, from coordinate 1,415 downwards.
TTCACATTCGAATGATTCGCCGGAAATGGCAGATACGTAGCTTTCTCCGGTTTTTCCAAATCCGCGAGAATGGCATCGATATCCTCATGACGCGGCCTTGCGAAGAATGTTTTCTCCTCGACCGAGTTATACGACAAAGGAACGTAAGGATCGGATGCACTTGTGCTGGATCTGAAAATAAAAATTCAATTTAAACATTAATATTTATGATCTTATGTGCTCAATAAAAAAATTGAATTTTTTAATCCATAAAACCTAAAAGCTAATTTGAAAAATAAAATATTAATGCTCAAAATGATAATTTGTACCCACTCGAATTGAAAAGTCAATTGATGGCAATGCTCGAATGTTCCTGGACAGTACAGTTGCTGAGCTTTTCCTTGACCGGTTATCGTGGCATTCGAAGACGTTGACAGGGAAGGAGTTTTGATTTTGATGACGACCGGAACAGGTAAATACGATTTAATCATATAAAGCGGACTTATCACAGCCTGTGGAAAATAAACGAAAAAATTGTAATATCCCAGAATGACTGATTACACTTTTTTAAGTACGAAGTTTTCTCTCGTTATTTTACAAACTCACAAGCACTCTCGCTTCTCCAGAAATAATTTCTTCAACAATTCTAACCCAGATACTCAAAAATTGTCCACGTTCCCGAAGCGGTACTGATAACAAAAAACAAAAACATTCACAAAAATTAGAAAGTGTGTCTAAAAAATTATTTAAAATAGTCTTCTTGGTAAACGAAGTCTGCGATACAAGAGTATTAATTGTATTTAACTTAAAGGGTTACATCTAGTTGTCGGCCCAAAAGAAGTCGAGTTTTTATGATTTTTTTTTGGGAAAACGACTGCAGGTTTTGCTCTGTCTTTGGTTTCATAGTGAAAGGTATATTTTTAACTATGTTTCTTAATTTTTTTATTATATACCCTTCAAAGGTTTAAGTTTAGGCAGAAATTTTTCGAAACAGCTCTTTCAATATCAGTGACCACGATATCTCAAAAACGAGTCAATCGATTTACTTGACCTTTTGCATATTTTTTTTTAATATCAAAACGCAGTCCTTGATCGAAGGATTTTTTTTCGATGCATAGTTTTTTTGATATTGAGGAAATTCAAGTGATTTTTTCGAAGAATTTTAGACTTTCACTTTCAACCGCCGACCATTTTTTCAAAAATTGATATTTTATCAAATCCTTCGATCAAAGACTAGATAATAAAATACAAAAACTGAATCTATTTGGTTTTTCATTTCTGATAATTGGTGTAGAAGTTATAGTGGTCACCGTGGAAGGCCTTTTTCTGGACAGCGATCCGTAAAATACATTATATCTGCTCCATTTGTGAATCTTTTACACTAGAAAAATTATGAAACATAGTAAACAATATACCCTTTACTATGGAAAAAGAAA